>UELX01000273.1:0-94323 GCA_900480035.1 Eupelmus urozonus | reverse complement strand
ATTTATATGAGAATTCTCATATAAATAATCGATGTGTACTTTTTTCTAACGACAATTCGATGTATACTCATATTCGAGTCAAGCGACGATATAGCAAATATATAATGCTGAATTATAACAGGAAAAATCTAAAATATCTATTTTTTGGATTGAATCAATAAAGTTTATTAATAATATTCATTGATTGTTTACATTCTTAACATTATGAATTTACATGTTGTTTGATAAAGAGTAAGATCGAAAACATTCATATTTCAAATTTAAATACAATTGGAGTAATAAATTTGATATAGGAATTATGATAAATATTTGTAATTTGAGACGCGCATAATCATTGATCTTGTTGAATTTGGCTGTTCAAGCATACTTAAATTCACCTACGCGAGTTTAATTAAAAATTTAAAAGAGTATATATGACTAAACATGAAAGAATTTAATGGGACATGTTTCAATAATATAAACTGATCGAATAATCATAAATATTAATAAACATTGAAAAATATTTTTTAATTAGATTAGAAATTTTTAGGAATTTTTCTCTTACTGATAAAGATAGTTTAGAATCAATTTTATTCTTATCGCGAACGCAATTTCGTATTCGGAAGAATTAGCAATTTAAATTAACAACAATTACTCATAGTACATTTTATTTGCATGTTTTCCTTCATTACACTAAATGGCAATAAATCTTTATTCAAGCCATTTTAAATTATTAGTTTTAAAATGGTTAAAATGTACGAATTGAAGCAAACCTAAACTATCCTAATGTAGTTTTATGGCACTAGGTGTAGTTGTTTAATTGTAGCTTCCAAGAATGACAATAGACTATTATCCCTATTGAAAAATCTTAATCTTTTAGAAAATCAACGAAATTTCAACAACAACAGGAAAAAAGTATTTCAGTCCTGACTTAAGAATTCTTTCATGATGATCTACTCAAGTACCAAAGAAATTCGAACTTGAATAGAAAAGAAAATCCACCCACCAACAACAAAACAGCCAAAATTGCACGAAAGCACTGAAAAATCTACCCAAGAAAATTCAGTAAAAAGCACTGCACCCGCAACCTCGCTCACTCACACAGCTAAGCGACACACAAAGCCAAGACGCCCGCACATCATCTCCTCATATCAGCCGGCGCAGAAAAAAAAAAGGGTAACAATAACGATGATCTTAATTGGCCGTTCGCGTTACCCAACATACTCTCCTCAAGCGCACGCGCGCACATACACACTCCATAAGCCAGCTCTCGCACTCACCATCGAACATACATATATATCTCCTGTTACGCAAGCCGCTCGCCTCGGGGGCTACACAGCCGCTCCGATATCTTATCGGTTACGGTTCACGAAAATTCAGCTCTCAGAGTCGTGAATCTGCCGGATGTCATTATATATCCTCCAGAAAACAAGAGCAAAAAGCCGCGGCCGGCATAAATTAGTTTTCCCATGTGTACCGGGCAAACCAGCCGGCCAAGCACGAAATCTTATCGCGCCTTTATAAGCCCGACCTCGCGCGCACGCGCGATACATAAGGGCACGAGTATAGGTCTGTTCGCGTGTGTGAGCATGAAGCTTTGTCGCTCTGCTGGCTGTCCTTCGATCGGCGAGACCACTTGACGCGCGCTTTGTACTTAAAAGGAGCGGGCAGGACCGGTAATCCGATCACGCCGGATGATACGACTTCCGTCGACGAAAATGTACGGGTTGGATGATTGTGTGTGTGTGTCTGTGTGTGTGGATGTCTGACTTTCGGGCGCGCTGGTTTCGCCGCTCGTGGAATAGCTAATTTCGCGCTGACGTTTGATTTGCGTTAGAGCCGGTTCATTATTTTGGGTATGGTTTGTGTCGGGGATTGCGGCTGGGTTTGGTAATGGTTTGGCTTTTGAGTTTAGGTTGAGAGTTGGGATGAAATTGTTTTTGTTGTTTAAAGGGATTTTCTTATTGGAAAGAGGGAAAAGTTGCATCAGATTCTGATTGCCTTGTCGTTTTGACGAAAAACTTATCTTCACATATATTATCTCAATTCAATGTCAGAATTTAAAGATCTAATGTTACGCGTGGTTGGAAAAAAAATTCAGTTTCGTAATTCCTGCTCTGTCGAAATTGACAATTTCACACGTGTTAAATAGTCAAGACCGAATTAGCGTAAATTTCTGACAGTCTTTTTTCAACAACGTTTCTAGTAAGGAAATACGAATGTCCGATCACAAACGATAAGACAAAAAAATAACACTAATCAGGCTCTTTTTACACTTTATACTTCATGCCGTTGATTTCCTTTAATATTAATTCACCATATGATTCATGAAAAATGAAGGCGCAGAACGAGCACTACCCATACTATATCCCCTTCTCATTTTCAGAAAAAATCTTTTACAAAAATTCAAACTCTCCGCGGTCAAATAAATAACGTCTAATTGGACGACACATATATTATCCCTCATCCAAATCCTAAGTCTCAGCGCGAAACTCCGCTAAGCAATCCAACCAAATAATTCCCTGCATACAGCTCCTACATACTCTACTCTATATATATACCCACTCCTCCCACAAACCCCTTTAAAAAAAGCCATCGCACATCCACGCATATATATACCCAAACCCATGTAAAACTCGTCGCGCATCCGCTCGTCACTCTATCCCAATTATTTATCGCGATTTTCTCTCGCCTCTCCCTTTTTCTGGCTCGCTTCGTGGGTGGGGCGTTAAGAGAGTCATCGACTCGATTTAGGAGAGCGACTCGCGTACGCGCGCTTTTTTATTGCGGCCCGGAGCCAGCAGCCGGCCCGGAGAACGTGCTAATTTATTCTTGGATATATGCTGGATCTGCGCGCGCGTGGAGGAACTAGTTCAAGACCAATTATCGTGATTTAAAGTCGCGGGAGAGCAGGAAGACGGATTTTTCTAGCGGCGGCTTTTTTACTTTGAGGGAACGAATATTGGCTAGTAGCTTTGATAATTAATTGAGTAATGGATTCAGGTTCTGGGAGATTGGCAGCTGTCGACTTGTTCCTCTGGACGAGAGCTAGATGTATCAATAGGCAAAGTTTTTTTTCGGGATATCGGAAAGCGTAGATTGTCGTGGACTCTACAGCGATGGAGTGTTATACAATTATGGCCTTCTCGCTAGGGCTTAAAGAACAGCTTCTAGCCATAATAATTTAATCTAGTTCCACTCCTGGCCATGAACGGGTTCTTTGCTCCGCGCTCGCTATAATTTTAGTCATCATTGTTTTTTTCCCTTCAGACCGATCGCCTCTTATCTAATCGTCTTCTTTGTCAGACCTTTAACCAACTCGAAATCCACTTATCAGCAAGGAAAAACTATAACAATATCCGAGAAAAATAACTTGCACATCCCAAGCAATCAACCCATCGCCCTAAACCAACCAGAGTCCACCACGCGATCTATCAAGGCTCCTCGAGCCTCGCGCAGAAGAAAAAAGGAGCAAGCGTCGTTTGATCGTTCCCGTTCGTATAATGCGAAATGATGAATGACAGTAGCTCTTTGGGCGCAGTTATTCAATCAATGCCGGGAATTCGGCGCTCACATGGAGATAGAAGGAGAAAAAGAGAGAGAGGGGGAGAGAAAAAGAGAAAAGGGAGGCGTATACACGGGACCGAACTCTCGCGCGCTATCGAAACATAAATTGGCATACGCCCGTGAATTCGAATAAGATTTCGCGGAAACGCCGGGAGAGCGCGGGCACTTTGAATAAATAAATAATTCATATAGCCATACCGCCGGGGCCCGCTCTTATATACCCATGCCCCGAAGCTAGCCGGCTGGGCATTAGAGAAACTTTGAAACAATCGGCACACACAATTGCGGGCCTCCTATTTCAACATTGCCACACGCACACGCGTCTACGGTATATTATATATATATATAAGAAAAACGCGACTTTCCTGATATTAATCTCCGTGGTGCCGATCTTGCGCGAGACTTTAAAAAAAAAAAAGAAGAACGGAGTACACAGTCCTTGACTTTCGGCACAGAGTTTCCTCAGCCGGCGCGATCTGGACGTGTCCCCTCCCCTCCACGCAGCCCCCCACTCCCGCGAAGTAGCGCGTGATACGCATGAGAAGAGCGGAGAGCAGCCGACGCCCGCTCTCTGACGCGTGAGAATTATGTGACGGGTTTAAGGCCGTCGACACTCACACGTGCGGATGGCCCGGGCCGCCACCGCCGCGCAAGCGTCCCTTTAAATTAAATTAGCCGCCGAGCCGGCGAATATTCGTGAATGTGTGCGTGCTCGAGTGCGTAAGAAGCGCGAGCGAGGCTTTTCTTTTTTCGAAGCCCGCGAGGCTTTTCATGGCCGAGGCGCTTCCAGAGTGTGGGAACGCTTTTTTTTCGGAGATCCGTAGAGTTTGGTTTGTTTAAGGATGGCTGCGAAATTTTTTTTACTGAGTTTGGGGGAGATGGTTTGGATGATGGTTTTTCTTTGCGGGTGAAGTATTGCAATGGTTTGGTTACATTTTGTTGTGAACCGAGTTGTAAAAGCTGATTACTTAAGTTTTAGTCGAGGCATAGGCTCTTTTGTCTCTTAGCTCCATGGAAAAAAATTGTATATAACATGTATATTTCTTTTTTTAATACCAGCCAAAATTTTCTTTAATCAAGTCAGTACACCGGCAAGTAGGCGGGTTATGAAAACGATCGAAACAATTAAGAAGCTAATTTATTAGCGAAATAAAAACGTAGAAGCGCGAGTCATATAAGAGACGGGCTGGTGAATCAACCCAAATTATATTCAGGATGACAAATTGTCTAAAAATATGATAAGCCAGTGGTACATAAATTAAGGCATTATAGGTGCGCGCGGACTTTAAAGTAAGACGGAGAGGGAAACCCACGGTGTGTGTGTGTATAGCGAGTACTGCGCAATTTGACGTATTGAGATTTCGTGCTGACCTTGAAACAGTCGGGCTCGCCGCCGAGAGGTGAAGGCACTTCCCGTATGTATATATACGTATATACTCTTTAACGATTAACCGCAAACTTGGGCGTGCTCTCTTTATTTTCCTTTATCTAGGCGCTGCTTAGCTTCCCAAGCGTTCTCAGTGTATGTGTGATTCTCTTAAAAGTGTACGTAGCAATTTTGAAAATAGTACTGAGTAGTTTTTATTTTGATTTTCTGTTTTGATGTGGTTGATAAATCACCCTTTTGAGGAACGATTCGAAAATTTGAATAATGCAGTTTTAAATGCTCGCGTGATTAATTGAGCTGGTACTGTCTTTTTTGGCTTGCCGGTCCTTTTGTCTACCGACAAGATTAAAGAGTCGATTTACGAGTGACCGAACTTTTTTGCAAGACTTTTTGCTTTAAAGTCCGAGAAGTAAATCGGCAAAAAAGTGGCACAAAAAAATGGTAACAAAAAATTAAAAACTCTCGAAGCCGGTATTGATTTTACAAGTTAACGCTCCTCACAAATCATTTAATTTGCTCTCTAAAACCATAACCCGAAGCACCAAAAACTTCTTAAGCAAAGACCCAGCCAAAAATCTTCACTCCCCAACCCCCACACACAGACACTTTCCACCTCTCCGAAATCACCCCATCCACCTCTCCCTCTCACCCATCCAATTTACATTCTCCCTGGCACGGTCAGGTGCGAAGATATCGCGTCGGGAAAACATCCGGCGCTGCGGAGTCGCGATGTGCGTAATAGGCGAGGAAAACGCGCCGCGGCTAGTAGTAGTGGACGCGCTCGCGGCGGGCCAATGACCCAGCGCGCACTACACCTCCTGGTTCGCGTGTGCGTAGTATTAGCCGACCCTGACTCTCTCGGTTATCGCTCTCTCGCTCTCCCTCCTCTCCCGCGAGCGCCTCCCGCTCTTTTTCCAGCTCTCGCTTTTCTGCGACGCATATTTCGGCCGTGACTCGCCTATAGGCTATAGTCAAGAGATTGATCCGATTTTGATGATGATGCCTATAGGCTCTTTGTCAGAGGATGAGGCGGGGAGAGAAAGCCGAGAATGTGTAACGGTGGCCAGGAGTTTTTCGAAAACTACCGGTCTCCTGGAGAGGTCGGCGTTTTGAGGTCGCTGAATTAGAAATTGAGGAAGTGTTTGATGCCGGCCAAGTGGGAGTTGGAGCGAATTCCACGCGTAGGTATGAATGGGAAGCGAGGCTCCTTTGTAGTTAGAGCGATACTGTTATTAAAGAGCTCTCGGGCTGGATTAGCGCTGTTTTTTAAATGTACACGCGAGCTTGTGAGCGACAAAAGATGCAGATCATTCATCAATTTCTGCTACATCAGGCTGACGCCAGCTGCTCGAATTCAAATGACATTTCCCCGTTTTTTTACGCGTCATTAAGCCATTGCCGCGCCGGTACCTAATGACCAGAGGCCGAAAGTTTTTTTTTTCTGAAAAGCCGGCTCGTGAAAGTATTTCGCCCGGGTCACAGATGGTAGCGGTTCCGAATACGCCGGGAAATCGTTCGATAGATCCGATCGATGATGATTTCTTTGACTCGCACGAGCCGCTTGTCCGAGTGTGGCGATCGATTTCGGAGAGCTGGTAGATCTTTTGTTCCCTCCGCTTTTTTGCCGAGGCCGTTCTGCTTGGATAGGAATCTAAAGAATGGATGTCAGCAATGTTTTTATTTGGGACCACCGCTTTGCGGATCGGCATTCGATTCGGTCTGACCATTAGAAATTATTTTTTTTTTTTTCTTTGCGAATTTTGCTTTGTTGGAGTTTTACAAAGTCTTCTTTATTTACTTAGTGGGTGCAATAACGGTTACAACTAGTTTTAGAGAATAATATTGTAATGGAAATAAATGATTCTATGGTAACTATTGAGTGATTTTTAATCTTCAATCGTAAAGACGGTGTAATGAGGGATACTATTTACAATTTAAGAAGCTATGACTTTGCAAAAGTAACTATATAATTAAACTCAAATAATAACAGTGATAACATATCTTGACAGATTAAATGTTCATTCCACTCAAGTAGATCGATTCGAAAAAATATTAGATTCGATCATTTTCGACGACTCCAATAATATAATTACAATATTCATCCGTTAAATAGTGTTTCCACGTAATAAATTTCCAACGTCTCATTAAAGCAGAAAACTATTCAGAACGCTACAATTATGACCACTTCCCCAAACCAGCAACTTTCTTCGCCAAAAAACCCTCGACAATTTCCATATTCATAGCTCTCTCTTTCTCTCTCTCGAATCTTAATTATACTCCTATCCAGCCAAAAAGTCAAGGGAACTATCCCCCTTATCAAATACCCGGGCCGAACTTTCTCACGCGAAGCACGGACCGCCCGCGGCCACGACAGCCAAGTCCAGTCCTTTTTGCGCAACTTCCACATAATACAGCCCAAGCTCGGCATTTTCACGCAAGGCCGCAGCTAGATTGGCCTCGCACCTATCATATATCTGCGGACTCGACAGGTGTGTGTATTATATCCACCTCCCCGGAGAAGTAGAAAATCCGATAAATTAAATCTTCGCTCGCGCGTGCGGCTTTATGGGTTCTTATCGTTGTTACTTTTTTTTTGGGTGCCCGGCTAATCTCGTGGAGGCAGTTTTTATGTCGGGATTTGCGTTGAGCCTATAGGTGTCGAGGATTTGGAGGATGGATTTTTTTTTGCGGGATCGCCGAGATTGATGTTTGATGTAATAGTTTGGGTTGGCTGAATGAAATTCAAAGTTTATTGCCGGTTTTTACTGGGAATGGATTTGATGGCGAGGGAAGTTCTGGTCTTTTTTATGGGTATGTGAAAGAAAATGATTGGAGATCGGTCATGGACATTTGTGAAAATTGCAGATTAGTTTTTCATAATATACATAGGTCTTGCAATCATCCTAAAAACTTTGCGTAAATCAGGTGTATGAATTTTATTAGACGATGATCTTTTATATTAAAAATTCAATGTACTAATTCTTACAAGCACCAATCCATCAAAACTTTATATAAATCACTGTGATTCCTAATGGGTACCATAAAAAATCATTATATATGGGAAATGTTAGAACGAATCGTCAATAGATTAATCGATAAATAATTCAAATCTTTTCTATACTCACTTTGCTTCAAAGAAGTCGTGGACGATAAAAAACATGCGTCATTCGCCTAATTACAATTTCAAATCCTTCATTGAGAAAACTTACATTTTCGACTTCACTTTTTTTCGTGCGCAAAGTCAAGCTCGTAATCCCATTCAGCGTGAAGTCAACGATCGCCTTACTATTTCTAAACAACGGAAGTTCATTAAATTTTAGAAGAATGTGAATTAAACACAATAGACCTGCCGTAAAGCAAAATCGACAAGTGAAACCAAATTGTCCTCCTACCTTCCAACCTTGAAAAAAAAGTGAAACTCCCCACACCAAAGAAGCCACCGAATTTCACCTATCCCAAAAATTCTCGTCACACGCGCAACCTAAATGCGGGCCTGAAACTCTTCCGCCCCTCGGCGAGGTCAACAGCCCACCCAGCTTTGTTTCGCGCGGTAATTCATAATCCGACAGTGCGACTGCAAAAAAGAAACAGAGCAGTCGCGTCTGGCCGAGCTCCAACCTGGTATACGTCCCGTGGATTTTTCTTCCCGGCCTCCTTGATTGCTCGAGCTTGCGCGCGCTCGGCCTGCCAAGTCTACTTTGTCTTTCTTATGTCCCGGCCGTTGTTTAAGGAAATAAGGAGTTTTCTTCGCGAAGCGCTAGCCACTTGGGTGTATCGGAAAAAGCAGCCTGCGCGAATGGATGCTGCCGGCCTTTTTTCTTCCTTTGATGCGATTACTCACGTCGACGGTTTTACGTTACTCGCGAGATGCTTATCCGTTATTTATGTGGACGGGGCGGCGGGAGTCGTGCGCAGAAGATGCGCAGGCAAGCCAAATTTGAGGGGATATTTTGCGTGATCGAGGGGGATGATAAGAGTGCAGAATGTTTCGTTAATATGATAGTTTATTCTTGAGGTTTCGATTTACGTAATTTTGGCCAAATATCTTGTTTGAGGGTGTTCTCAATTAGATGGCTTCTGTTGAAGGTGTATGAATAAAGGGGAGACGTTCATTATCTTAATTAGTTTTTAAAGTTTTTGTTCAAGAAAAGTAGGTTTTGATCAGGTGTTGATGGACTACTTTGAATGCAAATTCGTAAGATTTATTACAAATAGATTTAAATGTACAGCATGCTATGTTCTTTTTCTGTCATTACTCTGAAAAACTATATTTAATTCGTCGCTATACACTTGTCAAAAGAAATTTTACTCTCATTAGCCCGCGGCTCTTTAGCGAGCAGCCCCTTCCAGCTAAACTTAAAATTGTAACTTCTGAAAAGCCCCAGACACACTTTTGTCAAAGCCATTCATCAAGCCACGTATCTCGTAATCTAATATTCCTCGTGTAACTGTCAAGTCCATCCAGAAAAAAAGCGCCTCACTCGTGTGGGAAAAGCAAAATTTCGTGTCGCGCGTCAAGCCGGTAGATTTCCATATGGAACTTTTGCCTCCGCCATCCTTCATAGCCAGTCCAGCAGCGGACTCTTACGCGCAATCGCACATGCAAATATACCCCGGCGCCTTTTTTTCTCTTCTCCTCTATTGCCCGCTCCGGCTTTATCGCGCTTTATCACCGGCCAGAAGTCCATTACGTGAGAGCGAGAGAGAGAGAAGGAGAGGAGCTCGTATCCACATATATACATAGAGGCTCGAGCACACGGGCTCTCGAGGAATTTCTCGAGTGAGCGGCAAGGTGAAGCTAAACCGGTCGCCGAACTCGCCTCTTTCGGGAACGTCCGCTGCTGCCGGGCTCCTCTAACCAGATATATACCCGACTTGCAGACACTCTCCGAGATCGGCTCTCTACCCCTCCCGCCTTCCCATCTCCCCACACACCGGAGATTCGGATTTCGAAAGAGATTCTCGGCTCTCTGCACACACACACACACACACACACGAGCGTTGCCCCAGTGTCAAGGTCGCTGCCGATCGACTTTCGATCTGGCGCGTGTGCGCCTTTTTTCGCCCACAGCAGGTGGATTGTCCTGCGGCTGCGTTCTCTCTCTTTCTGTGTGTATTGTCTTTCTAAGACCCGTTCGAGGAAAGTTTTTTTTTTCAACGCCCGATTGCTCTCGCGGCCATGGGAAGGTTGGAGGCCATTGTGCGGTGACGTTAGCTGAAGAGAGAAGCGATTGTTTGCAGAGGATGAGAGGTTTGCAATTTGAAGTAGAGGATGTGTGATGCTCGTTATGGGTGACAAACACGCTTCGATTTGCCTGCGAATGTTTTCACGTAGCTTGCGAGCTGGATTTTAATACAAAAGTCAAGCGGTTTCGTAATTCCGCGAGCGAGATTAACATATTTTTCCACTTCTGGTCCAGTAATCTCGCTTTAAAATAAGCGCTGACAGAGTCTCCGTTGTAATGACCCGAGCAATATCGTCATCGTTTTTTATAAGAAGCCATACGCTCGCGTATAAGGCGACTTTAAAAAGACTTATTACACCTGCTTTACAAAAGCCCAACCTCTTCACCGTGACATTATTACCGTCACCTTGCACCTTATCTATCAGCACTCGAAGCTCCCTAACTTCACACTTCAAACACATCAGCGGTCTACTCCGATAGTGCAGCTCACAACTAAACTCACGGCGAGCTCGGAAAGCGCATGCCTGTACGATTTTAATCAATCAATTTGAAATGTAAATAATGGCGATTTATATACGCGCATCCGCGGCGAGAGTCCCGTTAAAGAGGGGCGCTCGCCGGGGCGATTCGTCAAAGTCCTAATCACTCGCTCTTTAAATCGCCGTGGCGTGTCTAATTGCACTGCGCGCGCGAGCGGCCGCTCGTATATATACGCGTATACATCGAGCTTCAAGGTCACGGCCACGATTCCTCATGTAATAGCGCGCGTGCAGAGAGTCCAGGCAACGACCGATTAAAGCTCTCAGACGTTGTATTATAGGCTTCGTACGCAGCGCTGCTGCTGGTAATTTGAAAAAGTCAAGCGACTTGGGAGCTCTGCCTGTTCGTGAAAGTGTAACCTCGTTATGAGAGCGGCTTTTTAAAGGACTTTGCGCACGGGAGAGCGCCAAGATCGAGTTCATATTTCCTGCTTATGGAGGTTGCCGGCAGATCCGGGCGGCTGGATTATTTTCTAATGAATGGATGAGCTGATGGTTAGCGGGTGGCTGAGATATAGGCGAAAATTGAAGGATTTTTTGTTTTTCATGATGGATAATCTTGACCTTTGGAGAACTGTTTGTACTCCAAACGTCAATTTGGAAGCATATGTTATCACGGAAAAAAAATGATGGAAGATTGTATTCTGAAGTTTAAGTTTGTTTTGTTGCGGGAGGCTTCGTGCTATCTCTTTAGACAAACAAAGTAATAGAAAAAATTATCTCTCAGAAGGAATGAATTGGCTTAGCTATGATATTTCTTCAATTAATTAATTTGAAGTATTTTTACGTAACGCCGTAGACTGAAATTTTTGAAGTTTATCAAAAGATAAAGATTTGATTAGGATAACACAAAGCTTCAAACAAGATAGTACAAGACATATTCATTTTTCCTTGGAATATTATTGTTTTTTACTATCGATGCGTGCTTTACAAACGAATACCAAATGAGGTATAAACTTTATAGATAAGTGTTAAAATTGAAGAAGTTTACTTAATTGCGCAATACTGATCAGAAGTTTATTTAAAGTAAATTATAAAAGATTGCCATGTCACACTTCAGTACGAAAACAATATTTAGTCGATCAATACAAGAGTTTGATAATATGTCTTTTAAAGTCTATTGAAATCATATTAGTAGATATCCATTTACTTTATTTTTTGTCACGGTAGTCACTGCTCCTGTTAGTTTTTGATATCTGATGACAATCACTTACCATTAGATCTAGTATACAGTAAAAACTTTTATGTACAATATATAGTTATAGACAAAGATTTCCTTATGACTAATGTGATTTATTAGCCGATAAGAGACCTCAATTTGAATAAGACAGAAAAGATTATTTCCTTATACGTAAATTTAAATGCCGTCTATCTTTGTCATTCTAACAAGTTGAATTAGCATTACCTAAAATTTAAGATAGAGACCGCCTTAATCAAAAAATCAAATTTACGTAAAGTTACAAAATTAAAATTTATGTAAAGAAAGGTAACCAAGAATTTACATTACAATCCATCACGTATTCTTTTTTCACCATTGAATCATGTACAGTCACTTATTTCTTCTTATTTCTGAATCATCCTTCTGTACCTGGATGATTTTTTCTTCAGAATTACTAGAAAACGTATTACTTGTGCATATTTTAAACTCTGATTTTCACACTCATAGATAGACGGAAAATCCATTTTATTTTAAGCGACTGATTTACCGCAAACCATTCAAAGCTACTCCTCGGTGCCAGCCAGTAAAATAAAGCTTCTTTCCGAAGCTACATCCATAAATACAATTTCAAATCCCAACATCATCCCGACGCCTTTTCCAGCTCAAAAATAGAATCCCCAATAGATCCGTCCGTCCAGCCACCTTATAATTAGCGAATCTCACAACAAACCACTCCTTCAACTCCCAACAGCTGCTCGCTTCTTGGCCACGCAGCCACACATATCCCGTATCACTCAACGACAATGCGGGGGAGGCCGGGCCGGCAAAAAAACGCTCATATCCAGCTCAGACTTGGCTTTTCTGCTCGATATAACCGAGCCGACGGTCTGTTTAACGCCGGCTAGCGGCGAGTTCGTCGGCCGGCGGTCCACTTAACGTCCCGCGAGCGGCAATTAGAAGGAATCTGCGCGCGCTCGAGGCTAATGGCCGGCTCCTCTCTCTACCTTGGCCGCCGGCGGCTCGCTCACCACGTGCGCCTCTTCGCAAATTTACACTGCGCTGCTGAATTTGCATTAACGTACTACTACTGCGCCTGACTTTTTCCTTCGGCGGGACTGAGGCCTGATCGCTTTTTTTTTGGTTTGAAGGAGTTGGGAACGGATGCGAGGCATTCTTTTTCGTCTAGATATGCGTGCGGAGCAGTTAATCGCGATTTAGTAATTACAGTATGTTTGGGATTTCCCGCTGAAAAAAACGCTCAAGAGGACAGGATGACTGTGCTGCAGCAGAGCTATTAAAAACTTGAATGAATCGCCGTTACTCATTCATTAGTGTCCTAAACCGATTCGCCACTTCGTCAGCAATTTGTTAATGTCCAGACTAAAAATTTTGATTAATACAAGAGCTTCAGAAGAAAAAAAAGCTACGCGGGGTCAACGAATCGGACTTCGCGCCTAGCCCGCGGCAGCATTGACATATCGATTGCATCACACTCTAATTTTATCCGAACTTCAGCCGACTTCAAAGTTACACAACCAGTCGTCCATCATCGAAACGATCTCGTACGCTCCGCGAAATCCGCATGTAAAAAAAAGTAGCAGCGACCCCTACGAAACGTCCCATCAAACGCAAAGAAGAAGACAGAGAGCATCGTCTAGCCGAAAAGCGAAAAGCCTTCAAACAGAGCGTCTCACAGACGTCTAAGTAGGGACGCGCATTCCTGCGCGATTTTTCCGGCTAATGCTCAGCGCACACATAACCAGTCGGTACTCTCCTCTCGGAAGACAAGAAGGAAAAAACAAGAGAGACGAGGAGGAAGGCGCGCGAGCGAGCGAGCGAGAGACAAGTTCGATGATCTCGCGCGCTATGCTCACAGCTGACGAAGCCAGCGCATATCTCTCTCTCTCTCTTTCGCCTGCGCGCTCGTGTATATATCGCCCGCGCTTGCGCGCATATAACTGACAACTGGCTTGCCGTCCGCGAGCCAATGCCAAGGACGAGAATACGAGATTTTCAATGACTTACGCACTATACTCGCTCCTTCTCTTTCTGCACTTCTACTTTCATTCACGTATATACGCCGCGCGCGCGCGCGCTCGTGTTTCCGAGCGCGGGGAAGAAAGAGAGAAGCCGCCACGCTCTTTCGTATGCTAATAAGTAGCCGGGGAATTATTTTCGCGCAGAGTATACGAGAGGTGTTTTTAGGATTTTTTTTTCAAACTTTGCCGTGGGTTGTGGAGTGCCGGGATGATTGGACGTGTGGGTTCCGTTCGTGGAAAAATGAATGGAGCATGGGAATTTCGGTGTTTGTTTGATTTGGATGATCGGGGGAGGGGGGCCAAAGTTTAGCGAGCGCTGGACATTGCGAGAGTACCTGTTGAGCATACTTTATGTGGTTGAGAAATTAAGCAAACACATTAGCTCGGCTCTGGCGGTTTCTTTTTTTTCTGCCTTGGATTTGTTGACGGGCTGGGAGAGAGACAAATATTTGGCTGGCCGATATTCATCGATACTTTTTGTTTTAAGTGACAAATGTTCTGGGCAAATATACCGTGGAGCAAATCTAATGCTGATAGAGACTAATTATTAAAGTAAATTATAGTATTTTGTTTAAATTTTATTTAAAAATAAGTTTGCACGTTAAATTAACAATAATCATTAAACGTTCCTCGATTAAAGAAAAAGAATTAATATTTATATCAACACTTAGAAACTTCAATACTCCCACAAAGAAACAAACTCCCAACTCGGACCGCTTTTCCACTCTATACCCTAGCCAATTCCACATTACTCTTTATTATTAAAACCCAAGCAGCTCCGCCCTCCAAAATCTCGGTGCAGACAGGCCGAGCAAGGTGCGCTTGTCAGATATCCCCGAGCAGGCCAATAATTTATATTTAAGTCTCTCCCATACGTCGTCAAACCGGGAAAAGCACGTTTCCACGGTACCGGGCGTTATCGATGAATTATGCGATACCAGCCGCGCGCGCAGAGGGGGAGACTCCGAGGAGCGGCTCTCTCGAGTCGTTAGTGAAGAATGCCGCCTGGTCCTGGCTTGACTTTTCCTTGATTCTATCTTCATTTCGTTTGCCGCCCGACTGTTTGAATTTACATTTGGTATCCATGTGTAGTCGTTTCGAGCCCTTTTACTTTTCTTCTCGTGTAATCTTGGAAAACCGATCTTCTCGAGAAAAAAAATGGTACAATTTGTACGAGCTCGGAAAAATCCTCGCTTCGTTAGGAACAATAATACACGCACGGCAGCGAACTCGAGCTCGGACTGTCTTACAAATCGATTACGCGCTAAACATTCCCTATCCGCGCACGGCTATCCGTAAGAGCCGTTAGCATTCCTGCACTTACGCGACCAGTTTTTACAAAAAGCCCCCTCTCGCGATCAAAGCTCCAGCACGCGAACTCGAGCCGCTTGCAAATCGAGCCGAGAAAATTTCCCTCCACTTTTCTCTCTTTCTCTTTCTTACCTAGCCCCTCTCTCTCTCTTGGTTCGACCTTGCTCACAATATATAAATCGCGCACGCGCCCGGCGTTTTCTATTTCAAGGAGCCCGTCGAAATTAGCCGCTCAGCGGCGCTTTAAAAGCCCCGTGTAAACTCGCGGCGCCCCCAGCTCGAGCGGCTGCGGTATATAAGCGTGCGGGTAGAGGCTCGATGACGCGAGCGTTAATGAGACGATTAAATAGCAGCGGCGCGCGGAAATACGAGCCGTAGGGCGCTTAGAGATAGTCTATCCTTCCGCTCTCTCTCTCTCTCTCTCGGCTCTCTGGGCTGTGGGTATAACCCTACGTAAAAATAGATTGCCGAGCTGGGAGATTGGGGCGATGTATAGGCGGCTGAAATCACGCGTGTTAAGAGGATGGATGCAGGGGGGAGGGGGAATCGTTTGGGAATTAGGATTGGCAATTTTGTGGGTTTGGGGATTACGGAGGTAGTAGATTTTCAGTGGTTTTTAATATGGCGGGCAGGAAAAGTTTCTTTGTTTGAAGCGAAATTTATAAAAAGATGGTTATTTATAGGGGGGTTTAATTAGATAGCTCAAGTTGATTGGCCCTGCTTTATCCCATCGAGTATCGCGGCGAGCGGCCTTGATAGAGCCGAGAACGGAGCGTCTTGTACTTCATCCAATTTCAATGAACGCAGATTTTTCAAATATTTTTAGAGCCAATAAACTTCGAGAGCGTATTAGATTTGTTTTGATCTCGCGGCTATCAGCTGAGAGCGGAAAATTTCAATGAACATCTTCTGCGCAGTCCCGAGCTCTACTCATTCTCTCAGCCTGTCAACGAATCGAGCAAACAAAATTCCATAATCGAAGCGGGAAAAAAAAACGGATTTTCAAATCGACCAAAACATTCTCACCCACCCAAAAACACAAATCCCGCGAGAAAAAAGGTAAAAACAAACAATCGGCCCGCTCGCTCCATCACACACAGCATCCACTCGATACTCTGCCAAGAGCCTCGAAATCAGCTGTTAGCCTCCTCGCGATTTAGCTGTGCTTCCGGCCTGGGCCGTATACCTGGGCCCTCTCACTCCCGGCGCAGAAAGAAAAGCTCGGGCTCTCGCGCGTAACGAATCACCTTGCGAGTTGGCGCACTCTGCGCTCGCTCTCCGCAAGAAGCGCGTGTATATATATACACGCTGAATGAAGCGGAACGCGGCCCTGGAAGTCGCGCGCGAGCGCTCCATTCAAGTCCCTCTCGGCGGCTTACCTAGCTTTAAAACCTGTTCGCTGCATCTGCGCGCTGGAACGCGGAGACGAGAGAGAGTAGTAGTTTGTCTCTCGGCGCGCTCTCTGGGGGTATATATATGGCTCGATCGGAGGTGTAGAGCCGATCGGTATCGTCGTAGGGAAATGGGTAAGGATATACGTTGCCCGGGAAGATTCCGGATTTTATTGGGATACGCGGCCGAGCTGCTGTTAAAGCCGGCTTGGGAATGCGTTTTTGGGCCTTTTTCTCGCTCCGCGGGGACTGAATTTATGAAAGTTATTAGCCGCCGGAGGGCCGGCCGCTATTCCAGCGTTATCGCTCGCTCTGTGCAGTGTCTCTCTCTCTCTCTCTCTCTCGGAAATTGAAATCAATGATCGCTTTAATTTCGCTCGTAAAAAAAATGGCCCGGCGCGGCTCTCGCTCTCGTTTAATTTTAATTCCCCCCGCGCGTCGATTCGAAAAATCCCAAAACAACGCGCCGTCAAATTACGCCAGAATGCACTCCTCCAGCCGTAAAAGCATTACGGCGAACAATCCCCCCTCCCCATTACAATCCAATCCCGAAATCCCCCCCTCCCTCTTTTTTCCAGGGCCTCCGCCCGTCGCCAAAAAACAAATTGTCCGCCATCTCCTTCGTCCCGATTTTCTCCTGGGTACACACATAACGAGCTGGGAGAGCGGGCCCCGCTGCTGTATATATAAAGTCACCTGCCAAGTGTCCGCAGCGCGCCTGGAATGCCGCGGCGAGTCGAGTGGAAGGACGCGAGAGGCGCCCGTGGATGGCATCCATCACGCCGCGAACTCTCCTCTTCGCTTTCTTCTTCTTCGCTGCCGGTGCCTTTTTTTTCTGCCTTTTTCGCTGTATGGATGTATGTGGGTTTGGGCGATGGGGATTTATACGCGCTTTAATCCTTTTTTTTTACTCGACGTTTTCGATTCGATGTCGGTGAACGCCTCTCATTTGAAATGATAATGTTGAGCGTAATTCTTTACGAGTGTGCGTGGAGACTCTTCCTCTCTCTCTCTGCGTGTGTGTGGATGGGCGCCGTTAATGTTAATAGCGATCGTGAATTGTTCTGATGGCTTGGACACGTGTGAATGGATGTATCGGGGATTGAGGTTCGGTTTTTTATTTGATTTTTTTTTTTTTTTTGGAGGTTTGATTGGTTTATGGATGATGGCGGATGGAAATCAAATTCTGAGGTATTAGTGAGGGTTATGGGTTTTTTTTTTTTTAGGTTTACATTCTAAACTCTATATATAAGTTTAAAATGTAGATTTTCATTTTTACGTTACTTAGTTGCATTTATCACAATTCTGGTAAAAATTAAAATGCACGTTTTAAACTTTATAACGTGTAAAAATATTTTTGTTAGTAGTATTTACTTTTTTCAATGTTGCTACAATATTACTACAATATAGTCTTATGTATAATATATGAAGTATATAATCTCTGAAGTATTGCAAAAACAATGCCTTTTTGCTACAATTTTACTAGAATTATATAATGGCAATATATTACCAGTACTTTAGCAATATTATTATACTTTAATAATATTTTTTCAAAAGTGTAAAAGTACAAAATGATTTCAGAAATTATTTCACGTAGCAAAGCTTAAAACGTGTATTTTAATCTTTACCTAAAGTGTGATTAATGCAGTTGAAATACATAAAAATTCACGTTTTAATACTTAAAGTTACTTAACAGATTTATACCTACATTTTAAATTTTGGCAAGATTAAAAATGTAGGTTTTAAACATTTTACTTTCAGATTTTTTACTTTTTACTTTTAATTAATTTGCTGAATGTAGATTTAATCTATTGTCGATCGATTCTTTCATTTGGAGACTTCAGGATGACTGAAAAAAAAGACAAAAACAATTATTTTAGATATTTTTTTATTTTATTTTTTGAAGATAGTTTATGTACATTTTTTAATGTTATATTTATTTTTAAATATTTGCTTTTCCTAGTACAAAGTAATAATAATTATATTCTATTAACATTTATACGAAGATGCGCAATAAAACTTAATCTATCTATCTATCTACAAATACTGTTAACTTTCGGACTTTCATCCATCTTATTATTCAAATGAGGAGATTATGCGTTTAATAAAGCATTTTTCATATTATTAATATCCAATTTCAAAAAGCAATTGCCACGTAGCACTGTTAATCCACTTTCGTTAGAGCATATCAAAGCGGACTTGATTTCCTTGTGAATCCTTATCAATAGCATCGATGACTTTGAAAATTCTCCACTTATCAATGTACATCCATTCTCACATAAGTTTCACCTTCTAATAACTAATTTTTAATTTCATCCCATAATTACGAAACACTTAGTTTCCAAACATCAGCGCAATAAAGGAAAAAAATCCTTATTATTGCAAAGACTGAGCAAACAATGAATTTCCATAAATCAGCAAACGTCTGGGAAATCCCGCACGCCGCATCCACGTTCATTTGATAAAAGCGGGCTTCAACAGCTCATACAGTGCAGAAGAGATACTCGATCCGCACGCTTATATGCGTCGCCTTACGTGGGAATATTGCAGTATATAGAGGCCGAGCGCAAGCGCCAAAGTGGAAACCCGCTGACTGGCAAATAGGGGCCCCCTAGCGACCCCCCATCGGGCGGACGCGATTATGCACTTGCACACAAACATGCGTGCTTACACGCGCGATGACTAAGTTCAAGGTTCGCTTCGTTTCGCTGGCTTTTCGGCTAGAAAGTGAGCAAGTTTTTTCACCGAATTTATGAAGATGATGTGGATTCTTATGTTTAATTGCGCGATTGTAATCTTAAGATCTAGAGTTACTTAATATTTCAAGAAATACAACACTCCGAGCCTGTGATACTATAGAATTTCAAAGATATTTAAGGATTTTTGGGTTTTACATATTTACTTTATTTAACATAAATAAAAGCGTAATTCACCTTCGTACGAATCGATCCAAACCGCAACCCCGCAAAAAAGACGCCTCCAAATAAATAGATTATCCGAATCCCCGCGAATCGAGTTCCCATCCTTAGCCACCTAACAAACAATTCTCAGAATCCGCTAGCTAATAAACTATTCAAACAATCTTCCCTCGCATCTAGATCCCCTACTGCACCTCGAGCCCCGCAATCACCATCCCAACCTGCGCGCGCTTACGTACATACATACAGCGACTCTCGTTGCACGGCTCGCTGTATGTGTAGACGATCTGCGAGGCCCCGACAATCACGATCGGCAATCGGGATTTTCTCTAATACGGCCGGCAACGCGGCGCGTCTGCTGCTTTGTGCATTGCAGGTCTACAAGGGCCTCGACATCATCACGGCGAAAGTGACGAAGGAGGAGCAGGCCCAGGCCAGGCATCACATGCTCGACGTCGTGGATCCACTCGTCGAATTCACGGTGGTCGACTTCAGGAACAGGGCTCTGCCGATTGTATCCTTTCACTTCGACGATGTGTATCCCTACCTCCTCTCTGCCCCGCCGCGAAACTCTCGCGGCCGATATTGAAGCGAGAGCTCGATATGCGATGCCGGAGGAGCTGGTAATTAGGCTTCTTATGCGGGATGGCTTTTTTTTTCGATGGTTTTGGGTGAGGGGAGAGTGGCTTTTCTTTGGTTTTGTTGGGGAAATGGTTTGATATGGGGAAATTGAAAGGTTTTGTTGGATGGTGGAGTTGGTGTTTTGTTATGGGATGTATATAATTTGATGGTTGGAATTTTAACCGAAGCTAGATTTATACGACGACAATGTTTCTTGCGGGATCATATTATAATTGTAAAATTTGAAAATAATGGAGGCATATTGGCTTGCAGCTATAATTTCGTGTTGAATTTTTTAATTAAAAACAAGTTTTTAATGACGGGAGCTAATGCCAGGGCTATATTACGCACGCTTGCTTTGCATTTCAACGCATAAATCAAGCGATATTAAAAATTTTGATTTATGAAGTTGATTAGCTACGTGAACCATCAAATACTGTCAAAAGAGAAATCTTTAGAGAAAACTAGGTTATCAGAATTTTTATAAAGATACATTTTTTACAAAAGTTATTTTATTTTTTATTAATTTTAATTGAAACTCCAGTACGATTTTTTAATATCGCTGTATTTCAAAAACTCTATTTACCGTAACATTTTAAAGATCTTTTAAACGAGGAAATAACTTGAGGAATTTGAAGCTTTTAAAGATATTTCTTATCGTGCTTTTAATATTACAAAATTCAGAGTACAGTTAGGAAATTTTATACATCTTATTTGATTTTCATTGCTTTAATTTCTAATAGTTAATCATACAGCACAAGAAATGAAATCTTGTGGAATGTTTGACATCCAGCTGTAACTGCAAGAAAGTATAGGTTTTCATTACAGCGATACGTGCTACTTAAAAATATTAAATGCCTTTTCCACGCATAAACGGCATATTAAAATTCTTAAACTACGTCAAAAGTGAAAACACCATTGCATAATTCAAAAAAGAAACTCTCAAAATCCGACAAAACCAGAAATTTTAACACCTCTCCCCCTACATTTGATCTCCATCAAATCAACGAAAATTAAACCCCACCGTCAAATAAATCAACTCCCATCAACTTCCTTCAACTCCCCAAGCGTTTTTCACGCTTCGCATCAAAGTATCGTCCTTGACGAGCCCCCGGCAGATGGATAATCTCTTGAAAAGCAAAAAGATGCCGATCATTGTGGGTGGCACGAACTACTACATCGAGTCGCTGATCTGGCAAGTGCTCGTCGACAATCCGCAGCAACAATCGGCTCTGGGCTCGGACAGTGACGAAGAGCCGCCTCTCAAGATGCGCCACGAGGACGCTGCCAGTAATGAGGAGTTGCACAAGAAATTAATGGACATCGATCCCGAAATGGCATCGCGGCTTCATCCCAACAACAGGCGAAAAGTCATCAGGTGAGTGTTTCAGATTCATTTGTTTTCTCATCGTTAATTAACTCCTGCTTGAGAGGCTGTCACGTGCCGAGTGTAGAATGTAATCCTAATTAAATTTTGGCTTCTTCTTGAGGATGAAAAAGTGCGGCTTGAACAATCGGGATGGACGTGCGACTGGCTTCGGTTAGCTTTGATGAATATTTTGTAGGTTTTGTTGCTGGATCCAACTGTTTAGAGTATAGATTCGATGTATTAATAATTAATGTTTATTTTTTGCGTTTTGTTAGTTTTTTTTTTTATCAGGCGCGTAATATTGATTGAACGGGCAACATGCGACACGCATAGTCTTAGCTTTCACCCTCATCAAAGTAATGTCTTTGATAATGCATTTGTTATGTTACGTTGATAGGTTGGTATAGGTGTTATTTATCATCGCAGTAACACACTTAGGCAATTGATAACTTTTTATTCAGCGTTTTGCATACTAAAGAAATGATAACTAAAAATTGTAAATTAAAAACCAAGTGATTGTTTTAAGTAGTTCTTAAGAAATGATATACAGCTATACTTTAACATATATAGTTTGTTACTAATACAATTAATTTTAATACAGAATTGTATAAATTTTTGAACAAATTTATATCTTTATATTCAAGAATACTTTTAGATTGATTCACCGTCTATATTTTGTTATATACTCATTTAAAGTTGACTATTTTTAAACAGATATGAATATTCTTCAATTTAAGAAGTCCTAAAACAAGAAAACTTTTAGTAAGTATATTTGAAAGTCTAGACGATGAATCAGTTTGAAATTTTGCTAAAATATATTTTTAAAAATGAAAATTAATTTTTTCAAGAGTTTTTTATGATTCTCTATTTTATTATGTTTTATGAACAATAAACTGTATATTATAACACAGCTATCTCGATATAGATATACTAGCGTCCCCCGACGCGGCTTCGCCCGTTCTATAGGTTACAGAACTCGATATGTTTGAAGTCATTATTTCATTATATGATATTAGAGAAGAGTTATAAATAGTAGAGATTTATTTATTATTTATTGCTCTTTTTATATTATTTTTTAATAAATATGTTCAGTTTTATAATCGCTAAACCTTCCTTGTAAAATAACGATACTGCTGTTAAAATTTCGTAGCAATCGGTCCAGTAGTTTCGCGGTTAGTGATAACAAACGAAAAATACCTTGTCTAGGCTCTTTATAAATAGTAGAGATAACAAAATATCTATAACATTTAACAATACCTAAAAAATATTATTTCACGTAACTGGTTGTTTTTTAAAATTGAAGTTTTTTGCTTGTAATATGTGAAAGATTATCTTTAAAAAATATTGAAATGTGTCATTGGCCAGAAAAGTAAGCTTAGCAATGTAAAAAAAAACGAATTTTAAGTAAGTGTTAGTACGAACTGTTACGGCAACATGGTTTTAGTAATAAGCAATAATGCTTAGCAAAGTACCTATAATTAAGCGCAAGAGCAACCAAGATCTTTATGAAAATTAATTCGACTCTACAGTCACGATCCAACATAGCTCCTAATTATTCTATCAAACGAAACCTACCATTTAAATATCCAATCTCAAAATATTTTCTTTTTCATACGGCAGATTAATACACCCACACACCTTCGATCGCTCACCCGGCAAACAAAACGGTGACGCAACCAACCTATAATTCTAAAGCACCCGTCCCACTCGCAAAAAATCTCTCTAATCCAAAACCTCGAAAAGCCGTTGCCCACACTTACCGACAATAACACCGCGACAAAAAAAAACTCTACTTCCACTGCGCGCCATTTAAGGGGGGTAGTCAACCTTGATATAGATAAGTGAGCTCCGCTTCCACTCTCTCACACACACGTACAACGATCGTCTAATTCCGTCCTCCCATTGTTCGGTCTCTAGTGAATAATTAATTATACTCAAAGCGGGAGCGCGATCCCAGCTCGCGAATTACGAAACGGCTCATCGGCAACTCGCTGATAGTCCGATAGTTCACATAAGTATTATACGACGCTGAGGAGTCGCCTAAGTTTGTTCGGAAAAACTAACTAGGGGGGCCGCGATTGTCGAGCCATCAAGCGGAGCTTCCTATATACACTGTCGCGCGAGCGTTCGGAAAGTTTCTGATTCCATAATCGGAGTTAATGCGCGCGGCCTATTGCTATTCTAATGGCTCGCTCATTAGCAACGTCGTCAAAGCGATAATGCCTGTCGTCGAGCCTTCGATTTTTCTCAACTCGTCGCCTGATTCACAAAGCTCGCGTCCGAAGGCGCGCTAAAAGTTTGACACTATCCGTTTTCGAATCTGCGTGCGACCGGCCCCCTTAAATGCCGCGTGTCCGCGGATAAAATGTTTGCGCGTAATGACGGGGTGAGCGCGCGCGGCTAGGTTTCATTAGTATGCAGATATTTTCGGTGAACCCATTATTTTATTTATAACGGGAGGGGCCCGAGCGTTTATATCTTTAATTTTGATTTACAACGCTGGGGGTACGCGGCCGTCATTAAATTAGCGGCAGGTAAAAAGGTTGACTACCTGCGCCTAGAGATTTAGTGCAGCCGGTGCGCGCGAGCTGCCTATATAAAAGGGTGGACGAGATATACGCTGAAATATTGTATTTCGCTCATGAGCTCGCTTCGCTAGCTTCTCGATTCGTTTTCGGCACGGATCGATTGTTACCGGCTCGCAAAAATTGAGGGGATTATTTATTGCGATGAAATTGCGGATTAAGGGGGCAAGTCGCCTGTTTTTTCGACCGAGAGTTATTGGAGGTAACGAGTGTGACACTGTATACGTTTAAATTAATTGTTATTTATTGGCCGTGCAAAATACATTTATATAACAATTATTTCTGTCGCGTTCCAAAAGCTGCGACCGTAACCGTACCTCTCGGCTTTATCAAAATCCAACCGTACAACTAATAAAATTATAAAATTTAGTTTAATCGAATCTCGCAATTTCAAACATCCAAGCGATCCCGCCAAAATCACTTAACTCGAGGATCATTAAAGCCGAAATTGTCACCGATCGCCCAGGCGCTCGTCCCCGGCTCTTTTCCAGGCCCAAAAAACGATATCCCTTCATTTTGCGCAATACTTAACATTCCAGTCCGCGCGCGCGCGTATCCTCACAAAAGCCTCTCCGCCTCTCCCTCTCTTTCTTCTTTTCCTCTTTTAACCTTTTTCTCGGCCGGTCTTATACAGCTCGTTAAAAAAGATCCCGGCAACATTTATCACTCTCGAAATTTCGAAAAGCCGAAAAAGAAAGGCATCCGGAAAGTCGCGTGCTGATTTTTCGCTGCACGCGAATAATTAACCGCGACGCGATAATTACCTAAGGCATTCCCCCCAACTCTCCGGGGACTCGGCGCACTCGCGAATTTACATATTACGCAGGAGCGAGCTGCATTAATGCAGTGGGAGCCCTCGGGAGAGAGAGAGAGAGAGAGCTTTTACCTCTGGAAAAGTTGAAACACTGACGTCAAAGAGAGCAGACTGGTGTCGCGGCTAATTGATACTTTCGGGTAAGGAGGATCGAAGCCCCGGCGCAATTATGTCATTAAAAAAGGCCGGGTAAAAAGGCGGCTAAGAAACTTTACGACTCCGGTGCCGTGTGCCCAAGTCGCATTTTTAATCCAAAAATTTATCCGCGACGCGTCTTACATCCGCGCATTAATTAAAAAGTTCGACCTCCAGCGAGAGAGAGATATCGGCCCGCGCCGTTTTCCGCATTAACGAACAGCCGAAAGCGAACGCCCGCCAATTAAAAATAAAATAAAAAAAAAAAAGAGAGTATCAAGTGGCCGCTCGGTCGCGCTGACACGGATGCTTCCATGTACACCGCGCGCGCGGCCCTCTCGGCTTTATTCGGCGCGGTGAGCGGCAAAAAGCGACCAGGTCGGTTCGCCGGCGCGTTGTTTAAGGCATCGTTCACACGACGCGCCGAATAAATTGCCCACAAGGAGAAAGAGAGGACCTTTCGGACGAAAGTTCGAGGCGCGCTCAGCTGCGTCTTCTTGGAATCCGTCACGATATCGCGTAAAGCCGAGTTCACAATGTTCGAGGGAGCGAGCGCGATGCGCGATGTAAGGAAAGAGCGATCGTGACTTTTGGATTTTTTGGTGGCCCGTGGGAAGCGTTTGACGGAGGTGGTGTTGGTTGTTTGAGGTATGGTGGAGAGAGGCAATGGATGTGACTAATGGCGCTGCTGATTGCTGCTAAAAGTGCGTAGTTTCAGTTTACGGCTGTTGGTTTTGCGGCAGCGAATTTGCATGAGAGGTGGCTGTTTGAGCGAGAGCCGATTTACTGGGCTTCTAATATTGTTGCGAGACGTTGGACTTTTTGGGTAATTTTGTAGAAAATTTGATGTGTTGGAATTTAAAATTTAATAGGCCCTACATACATTACGAGAAGAATCTTTGGAAAAATTACAAATACCAGTTAGTATAGAGTAGTCATAGATTAAAAATTTTTAAAGTTGTTACATTTTATAAAAAATGTTATTACAACTGCAGAAATATTTACGGTACATCTTGTAAAATTTAACTATTGATTTACAAAATTTCCTATAAAGTATAGTGATTTTGTGGATTTTTGCAGTTTGTGGTAGTCTTACTGATCAGTATTGTTTCCTAATTCAGTTTTAGCAATTAGATAGATATGCCTTAGTTAAATAAATTACTTTTATTTAATATTCCAACAAATTATAAGTAATATATAAATTTTAAATACTGAAATCAACTAACTTTTTATCAAATTTGACATTTCAACATTACAGAAAGAAAAATTATTAATAAAATTTTTTTTTTCTAACGATAAGGTAAAATCATAAGTAAAAGAAGAAATTATAATTATGATATTAAATTTTACTACATTTCTATCAAAATTTGGAACACAAAATTCTCTTACTTGCCACTCTACCCTACCTTTGGTAGAATACGTATAGTAACGTTTAGTAAAGCATTTTCTTAACAAATCCTTGTACAAACTTTCTCTCCTCGTCGCAAAGGAAAACGCATCGGCCTCCCAAGCAGCCTCCAACCTTTCGATTTTCATTTTCGCGCAAACGATTCCCCGCAACGACACCTCAAAAGAAAACTCCTAATTTCTTTCAAACTATCCAAAAACCTCCAAAACCCCCTCCTACACCATCTCCTTACCCTATTCACCACCGCACCGCCAACAAAAGGACGAAACGCTCATTGAGTCGTCCGACAACAATTGCACAGACAAGCCGGCCTCTCTCTCTCTCTTTTTCTCTCTCTCCTTCTTTCTCCGTGTGACGCACAAGCGCGACTTTTCGTGTGGACGTAATTTACGGGCCGATCGCGCGAGCCCAGGATCGGCCTGTAAATCATTGGCCGGACAAGTGGATGGCCCTCGCGCGGTTCTGGCTAAAGTAGCGGGGACCTGGCGAATCTGCAGCCGGCTGTGTCCTCGACCTCCTCGCGTGTCGCGAGTTGTACTCGCCTGGATTTTTTTATGTCTATGTAGGATCTTTTACTGGTTTGTAGGACGATTGCCGGTTGGAAGTGGCGTAATTAATACGTGATGGGGAAAGTTTGAATTTTTAAAGTTTAAAATGGATTTTTGTGGTCATGTTGTCAAAAGGATTGATTGGTGTATATGGTAGAAATTTATTGCAATAATCAGAAAATTATTTGTTGCACTTAATAATTGTACCTGTTTTGAGATTTTACAATATATTATAATTGAGCGCATTACTATGAAAAAAAAAAAATTAATAATAGCATTTTTTTTAATTATAGCAACTACAGTTTTTCAAAACATTATGATGATTTTTGTTTGATTTATTATTATAAATTTAAGGTATATGTTTAATTATCAAAATTGAACAATTGTTTACCGTGCATTGCTACTTTAACAAATACATATTTTAATCAAAATCTTCAAGATCAACAGAACCAATTAACATTAAAATGCAACCTTTGAGAACCTAATGAAAATCGCTTGAATAAAATGCCCACG
This sequence comes from Eupelmus urozonus, assembly GCA_900480035.1. Lineage (NCBI taxonomy): Eukaryota > Metazoa > Arthropoda > Insecta > Hymenoptera > Eupelmidae > Eupelmus > Eupelmus urozonus. The sequence continues at coordinate 66,854 of UELX01000273.1, read as the reverse complement.
CACAAAGCACGCAACGCCTCACCTGCTTGAAAATTCAATTACCGTAGTCAACGATACCAAAAATCAATCCCTCTCGCCGGCAAAGAGTGTGTGCAGCCAGCTCGAAAACTACTTCCTCCCGCCTCGAACGTCCGCTCAGCCGCCCCCGCACCTCCGAGCCGCCCACCCCCCTTTTACGTCCTTGCACGCGTCAGACGCACGCGCCTCGGCTTTTGCCGGCCCCACCGCTCGTAAACAGGTGCGGGTGGCTTTTCGCAATTATCCAGGCCTCTGCGGGCTCTCACTCTCTCTCTCTTGCTCCCCTCAATGCGCCTACATCATTACGGAAAAGGTGTCCTCTTGTCGCACGCGTCTGCAGCTGGTACACGCAGGCAGCTATTGCCCGAGGTCAGGTATATACGCATTTCGCGCTGATTATGTGTATGTAGGGAGAGGGCCAGCTGGCCCCGGACCGGACAGCCGCAGCCTACTGCGGGCTTGTTTTTGCGAGAGGAGCGCGCACACCTTGCGAGGAAGGTACTGGATATACCCGCTGCTTTTGCTCTGATGGTGGGGTGAGGGCTTCGATGAGATGGATTTTGTGACGCGGGGATTTGCCCTGGCTCTGTAAGCCTGGATCCGGGTGGTTTGTTTTTCTAGGAGCTCGAGCGGTTCGTGGAGTAGTGAAAAACTGCGCTTTGCTTTGTTAAGGAAAATTGAAATGCAGGAGAGATCGCTATTGTTAAATGAGTACAGTTTTAATCGACGCGCCGTTATTTCTTTATAATTTTCATTAGCGAGTGCAGAGGAATACGGCATTAAAAGAGCCGGTGTAAAAGATGCTCTGGGCTCGTTACAATTAAGGGTAATAAAAATGTGAAAGCCAATAAAAATTCTGCCGCCCAAATAAACTTGATGAAGATGTTGGCCCGATAAAGCCGAAATTTCATTCTAATTACAGATTGCGTTAATGATGCGCCGGCTAGTCGGAATTAATAAGATTTATAGACAATAAAGTACGCTTAAACATTTCATAAAATAGTTAATCCACCGCGTTCTTTGAGGTACCATTTAACGAGCCATATCCGACCTAAAAACAAGAAAAAGATTTTACCGCACAAGCTTTATTTTTTACTAAACAAATTTCCACCAGTCGGCCAAACAACAATATAACCACCTATAACATCAATAAAAATACCAAAAAGCCAGCGGCGATACAACAAACGCATAAATCCGCTCTCTCCCCCCTTGAAATTAGTCTTATACCCATCCAAAAATACAATTCCCTCATGCGCATTAACAAAGACATTACACCATAAAGTAAAATATTTATAAAAGCCCGCGGTGAGTTCTATTCTCGATCGCGACGACCCGCCGCGAATTTCCGCCCTACGCACTAAAACGCCGCGCGACTCGCGCGTTTCATGGTTCCGTCGTTTAAAAGCCCCGCCATTAGCTCTTCTGGCCGTGACGCACGATCGGCATTATTTATGATATGATTATATGCCGAACAAAAGCTTTTTTCTTGGCATTAGGAAATTTTAGATGCGATTTGACGATCTTTGTTTTGTAGAAATTTGAGTGCTGGCGATCGGTTGGTATTAATGTTTCTTAATCCACAATTTTCCACACTTCATTCTACCAGTTGCCATGCGAAAAAATTACTACATCAAACTCAAAAAAACAATTAAAAAACTGCTCGGTTCAACAACCCAAACCCTTTCTCCGGCAAATATCCATACAAAATTCCACTCCCCACTCTCCCCGAGGCCGATAAAAAAAATGCCTCCTTCCGCCTCAAGAATCCCGTCGAAAAACTACCCAAGCCAGCCAAAAACTACTGTGACATACCGATCCCGCCCTACCCATCCGAGCCGCTCTCACTCCCAGTAATCCAGTCGCTATCCGCTCGCGATCGGCTCTCCAGCGGGGAACACGTTTGAGAAATACGCGGCCGCGAATACCTCAAGCGCGCATATATATGCGTGAGTATTCATGAGCCACGTGGAGGAGCAGGTTCGCAGAGAGATAGAGAGAGAGAAAGAGAGAGAGAGAGAGAGAGAGAGTCGTTGCCTCGGCACGTGTTTCCATACACAGGCTCAGAGAGTGTATGTGTGTACGAGAGCTGTATCTATATGCATGAGCGCGGGCTATTTGAAGGTTGGCCTTCGCCCGCGCCTGGAATTTATGCGTGTCTGTGTATATATCTGCGAGAGCGGGCTTTTTTCTCGAGCCGACTTTTAAAAACTTTGTCGCGCGTTAGATACGTTTGTCTATGACGGCGCAGCTTTTGCCGAGTGGCGCGCGCGCGCGCGCGGCTATGAATTATTCGAGCCGCTTGGAAAGCGGGACGAGAATTGACCGGCGTTACGTAACGGAAGATAATGTGTTGCCGATGATTTTCCGCGGCTTTTCCTCGGATTTTAGAGTGATTGGAGGTTTTTGTGCGAGCTGCTTGGGGGATTGATGGTATAGTGATGGCCTGCGGTTGAGTGTTTTTTGTGATGGGGAAATTTTTATTGTTTTCTTATAGTGAAAGGGCCTTGTGATAGTGAAAAAACAAGTTTTTGAAACAAATGTGTTATAATATTTTTTCTAAAATTTTTACCTTTTGTTACAAACGGAAGTTATGACATGAATCTAAAAAAATTATTAAAAAAGTATCTAAATAAACTTATTTTGCATTAATTAATCTGAAGTTTTGAATAAAAGTTTTTTTGTCCACTTGATCGTGTTATTAGTCATAAAATATTTGAGATTAAATATTTTAAGTAATTTCTTCAAATATTGCGGTTATAAAATGTTTTAATATATTTGACTCTGTGCATTTTTTAATTAAAATTAATAATAAAAGCATATTTTTTTAAATCAAATGTATTTCTTTTGATTCATATTAATATTACCGTATATATGTAAAAATAAATTTGGTAATTTTTATGATATTTTAAGATTGTTTTACAATAAGAACTATTAATGTTTTTAAAATTTAATTTTTTTCGATAATAATTTTTAATTTTTTTTACAGTTTTACAAAGGTTACATAAAATCGTTATTTTTTATTATGTAAGATTTCATTTTTAAATGAAATAACTATATAACTAATTAAGATTATACATATAATACAAAACTATTAATCTAAATGATTTTTATCTACAAAAAAATGTTTAGTTTTTGGTATACTTTTGATGTGACATAAAATGATAAAATTTATAATAAAATTATATAATTTTATAAAAATGTGTATTTATCAAACAATATAAATGATAATTTTTATCTAAAATATTTATTTTTATAATCCTTACATTAATTAAGTTCAGGGAAGCTTAATCTCAATGAATTTATAGCAGTTTTTTGCTTTTGGATTGGAGTTTATAGCTGAAATAAAAAGGCTAGTAAACAAAGATTTTATTGTCTGAGTTAAAAAAATAGGTCGCACGATCGATATATTAAATCGATCGACACTTTTATTTTTTTTAAATATGTGCAATTTGCTTTTTTTCTGAGTATGAAATTGTTATTTTGTAAACTCTTTATAAAGAATTAAAAAAATTTTGAGTACTTGTTTACCAACGACTGCATTTTGGAATTATTATCAGAGAACCAAACATTATTTTTCGTAATGCGAAAGTGCCCTTGATTCCATCTTTTTTAATGACTCAATGAATTTACTTTAAACAACATAAATATTATGCTTATATGCAGACTCGCAATCCTCAATTCATAATAAGGTATAATTTAAAAAATTTTGAAGAATCAATTTTTTTAAAAGTATCATTTGTATGCCATGCGGTTTTTATTTCTTGTAAGAATTTCTCCGTAATAATGTCCGAAATTTTTAACACAGTATTTTCATTACTTTTTTACGTAAAGTTTATTTCACATTCCTACAGAATAATCTTTATTATCCTTATATACTTGTAGATAAATTAACTTAATAATTCCCGTGAAATATAGAGCGTGGCCGAAAAGAGCATCAAAATCACTTTGGGCTGCATCCTTTGCTCTCGCCCGTACATTACTCCTTAAGCGCGCATTTTTCAAAACCTCGCATTTAGCATTTTGCCTGAAAATATAATAAATCGTCCAATAAAACCTTAATCGCCATCCCATATCGATTTTTCAGATCGTTCGCGTATACAACGTCAAATTAAAATACAGAAATTTATCAACATTCAATTTAATATTGGATCATCCTTGATTTATTCGCCAAATCAATCAACCGGGCAGCGTCGCATTATATTCTCGCGTTTATAAGCTTTAATTAAAAGGCTCGCTTTGGCGAAAAATCGCGTAATAAGCCCCGAAGTCTATCGTGTGAAACGCCAAGCCATTAACCTTGCTCTTTCAAATTAAACGGATTCCGGTCCTGCAAAGTCTCGTAAAAAAGTTCCCTCATCTGGATTCCCTCGAAAAAAATCATCATCAAAAGCGAAATATCTCTTCCTATTTTAATCCGAACTCCCATTCCGCATCTCCAAAACCTCAACACTAAAAAGCTAAACAATCACAATAAATTTGTAGAAAAAGGCGCAAACCGATCTCTCTCTCTCTCTCTCAGCCGCGAGCGTCCCATCAAAAGCAAAATTATTCCCAAAGCACGAGAAGAGAGCTCATCGTCGAAAAAGCCCATAATCAGATAACTCAGCTCCAGCCGTCCCTAAAACGCCCTCCAGAAAGCACGCGATATACCCTCGTGGCGATCGGCTCGCGCGATCATCGCCCGCACCGCGGGATTTCCCCAAAAATCCAGGCTCGCGGGTACTTCTCTCTCTTCTTCTCTTTGCGCAAAAAGAAAGAAGCCCATCCGCGCACGCGCTTTAACGGCTATCTCTCTCTCTTTCTCTCCCCGGCCTTTTACCGTTCCCGTGCGCGAGAGCTCGGCTTTAATAAAGTAGGTAGCAGGTTTTTCGGGGCCAAGATCGCCACGCCCAGAAGGATCCTTTCACGCTGCCGCGCTCTCTTGCTCCTCTTACTCTCCTTCTCCTTCTCATCTCCTTCTTCTTCTTCTTCTTCTTCTTCTTCTCGTTCGCGAATTGGCCCGGCACTTAAATTCGCTCGGGCGAGTTTATCTCATCCTCCGTCCCTTTTCTCTGGATGAGCGTTTTCCCTTCTACTCCGGTTTCTCCTGCTATGAGCCCGGCATCATCGCCGAGCCAGCCGCGATTCGAGAGAGGGCGCAGCTCGCTCTTTTCTTTCTCTCTTTTGCGGGACTGCATCTCGCTCGGCGCGCGCGCAAGAGAGAGAGAGCCAGCTTTTCTCAAGCTTGTCAGTGTGTAAGCGTCGAAAGAGAGGGAGGGAGCAATTTTTTATCCTCTCGTTGCGTGAGGCGACGGACCGTGAAAAAAAATATATGCAAATTTTTGATGGGCCCTCGCCGGCGAGCCGGCCTCCTCTCCTGCCCGATTTTTCGACCGGCGTTCAGGCAGATTCGGCCGAGCTGATTGCCAAAGCTGGCGGCTCGCTTTTTAAGGATGGTATTTATGGATATAGTTTGCTAGAGGAGGAAGCTGATACAGGTGCATGGGAGGATAGGCTGGATATAATTAATCCGTCAGCGATTTTTGGCGTTTTCGAAAACTGCTGCTGTCTGGATCTTTGAAGGCTCCGGTAGTTCGAAGAATTCTTGGAATATTCTTTAATCTATATCCCCATTCGCGATCCTTAAATATTCAAAGCACCGTGCAGAAATTGTTTCATGTCTCCACTGCGGCACATATCAAGCTAATAGCATAGCCCCCCGCGAAACTTAGCCTCCTAAAAACTGAATTTCCAAGCGCAAAGGAAGAACCGCAAAGGAAAGCCAGCAGTATATATATATAATATCACCGCGCTGCAGGAAAGCGAAGGGGCCATTCGATCTGCTTTTACCGAGATAACGATACAGGCGTCTGCTTCGCAGACTGGGAGAATTTAAACGCTCTTCCGCTCGAACTTTTCTCTTCGATTTCCGTCTTGAGTCGCGACGGCGTTCCACCCTCCGGCGTATATGCCCCATTCCAAGGAGCTCCTTTCTCTAGCCTCGAGCTTGGAAACCGTTGCGGAATTATACTTGGCGGGATGTGAGGATTCGTTTGCGAGGTTGGGGAGATGCTAGTGTTTCTGGTGTGATAATATCGATTGATTTCTTTTTAACTATGGAAAATTTTTTGTTTTTTGGAAATATGATGAGTTTGAAATGACCTTGTGTGTGCTTGTTAATTTGTGTTTGGAAATGTATGTGATTATTTTACACAATAAATGAGTAATTTATTTATATACATTTCTCACAATTATCAGGAATTGATACAGTTTTTCACAGCTGCTTTCATGATACCAAAAATAAAATTGCAGTTGATTGGAAAAATTTTTTCACTTTACTTGGAAGAATGTTTGAGGCTTTCGCTAGATAAGAGGATTAAATTCTTAAGTAATATTTATTTGATTTTTCAATAATAAATACACGAAGATATCAAACAGATTATAAAACAATGAATCAGTATTGTATTGTTTTTATTTTGCATGATGCGCTCTCCTTTCGTTCTTATATGCAATAATTGGACATTTTCATCAGACGAATATTGCTCAATGTTATGTTAGCTTTGCTCGTGTCTATCATGTGCATAACCGCGCAATGCGTTAGTCATCAAATCTTCACTTGTTGCAAAATAAACTTTAATACTGAAAATTGTCGTAATAATATAACAAATACAGCTTTAATTTATCTGAAAAATAATGTTTTAGTTACTGTTTTGTCTCCGCTACAACATTATTTATTATCACCTGATAAAAACATTGTCGACACGATAACTTTATCAACGCGTGGAGTGGAATTCCATTTGCACAATATTAGTTTAACAATTGCAATCCACTATTGTTCTTCCAAGCTTACACATTCGATGCACAAAGCTCAAAATCACGTCCGAATTATCATATCCCCGAATCACCCAACAAATTCATCATCCTCACCATAAACCAAACCCTCCCCAATATTTCACCTCTCAAAACTACTCCCTTAATCCCACCCCACCCCAAAAAAGTGCATACCTCCGTCATCGTTAAACGATCCGCCCCTAAGAAACACTCCCGACAAAAAGCCCCCGGCGGCATCCAAATCGTCTTCGCAGCGTAGCCCAGAGAGCGCGGACACTCGATCTCCTCTCTTTTTTCTCTCTCCTCCATCCAGACTATGTAGCTTCCTCCCCACGTAGCTCCGCAGAGGGAGGAGAAGCTCGCAGCTCTCGAAGATATTCCGGACGCGGCTCGCTGAGACAGGCCCTCGCAATCACAGCTTGAAACTCTGCCAAAACGCGGCCGACGCTGTCGTTTTTATTGCGATTTTCAACTGCGCGACTAATAGGTTTTTGCGCATAAAAAAGGAGGGCCTGGAGATATCGGTGAAGTTTCGGCCTGGAGAGTGTATAAAAATCTCGTAAAACGGAGCTGGATTGTTGGGAAGAGGCAGAAATCATTTTTAGTGCGATTCTTTCGTGGAGATGGGGTTGGTTTTGGAGAGAGGGGGGGGATGTAGAGTAGTGGGTTTGGGGTGTTTTGGTGGGAGGGATTATGGTAAGTTGATTGGTGTTTATGAAGTGTTGCTATTAGGTTGGTTTGAAATTAGGAACTCTTATGATTACGGTTTATTGAGTAACGTTTGCGATTTCATAATTATTGTTAAAGTGAAATATTTGGGAAATCTAGGCTTTCATGTGTAATAAGCTTGATTATATATGAGAAAGAATAAGCGTAGAATGTGAAAAAGCCGAGAGGAGGCTTAGCTTGAATTTTAATGGGTTTTTAATAAAAGTGCAATGTGTCAGCGGATTTTGATCGCTTCATCATAAGCGGTTTTAAATTCGTACCAATCATCGCGGCAATAATTTTCGAAATATTTAAAAGATTTATTACTTTATCGACGCTCCTACTACTTATGTATAATTTTCGGCAGTGTCAATCACGAGAGGCCCATCTTCGGAAATTAGCCTTTTTTCCCGCTAATTTTTGCAGCACGACTGCAGATTTTACAAAGACGGTGGGAAAAGAGACAACGAAAATTGGACAATTATATGTGAAATAATTAATTTATACCCGAGTGTAAAATGAAAGTGTGCGTGCAGAATTTCATCGATTTAGCATAACCTGTTTTGGAATTAATGTTGGGAGCAGCAAAAAAAATTATAGATGCCAATATATGTACGCGTCAAAATTTACACTGTCCCATAACTTTCTTTTTATTAATGCGATTCCCGAAACGAACGGGGTGAAATTTTTCAAAAAGGATTTTTGAGAATCTCATTATAATACACTTTGCAGATACGCTTTGAAGATATGCTTATCAGTGTTGGTTTTTTAAAATATTTTTGTGTGAAGAAGTTTGAAGCATGCATAATTTCCTGACATAAATTAAATAGAAACGATATTCAAGTATTTATAGTAGTAAAATAAATAAACGTTCTGTCTTAATAAATATTAATTACAAAACTTATACAAGAAATACACAAATTTCGTTTGAATCAAAAGCCTCTTAATTCAACTTAATACCTATAAACAATGATCAAATTCTCTATTCAACATCCGAACACAATCAGCCATTTCACAAAAAGTCAAAATAGTCCCATTAACCCTTGCTCAATTTCACCAACCTCCACCCCCCTTAAAAATCAATGACACCATTCAAGCCAACCCCAAGCACTCCACAAAAGCAGTGAACAACCCCCGACAATCATCCAACCCCACAAGCCCACCGATCAATCACCTCCCCTCCCCCCGTCCCCCCTTCTCTCTCACCTCCAAAAACCTCTCGACTCTCCTTCTCCCGCGAGAGAGAGAGAACGAGCAATGGCCCTGCAGCCGGTTAATTGAGTTGCAGCGGCAGCGTCGGCGCGTGCACGTGTTCCGCTTTCATCCGTCATTATCGCGAGAGGGAGAGGAGAGAGAGAGAGAGGGAAGGATCCTTGAGCGCTCGTGGCTTGCCCTGTAATTCCGCGCGCGGCCCTCCCTTTTTCGCGAGTGCAACGCGGAGAGAAACGCACATTTCGGTAGGCAGAAAAAAGCCCGGGGAATGGATTTTGCTAAAGTATATAAAGCCGATTTTGCGGGGAGACGCAGCGCCGGCTTAATCACCGATTCAGCTTGATGAATACGTCCCGCTATCCGGTCTAGACCGCGCGCGTTCTGGCTTAGCGCACAATGCCCGGGAAATGCGAGAGAGTTGGATTTTACGCGTACGTGAGTACGCGCTAAGGTGGGATTGAAATCTTTCGAGCCTTTTTTGACTGCATCCAGCGATCGGTTGGGAACACGGCCTTTTGTCTTATTCCGATAGAACGGTGTACGTTTGGGGCAGCTTTGTTGGCGTTTAGGGTTTCGCTACTGCTCTTTTCAAGGCTTCTCGCAAGCTTATTAAGGAAGTATTCGGCGAACGGCCGACAGCAGTCCTAATGGTTATTCATCTCGCGATCTAACATTTCACGATTAGTAATTCCAGCGATACGCTCGAAGATTTCCGTTTTATCAATAGAGCAGCGATAGAATTTCAACTTAGACCGAAGCTCCCGCTTAACTGTATTAAATGACACGCTTTCATCGGCCGCGCTCGCTAACACCTATCATCAAGAGCTTCGCGGAAAAGCTAAGCCCATCTCCACTGCAATATCATGAACCTCAAGTGCATTCCAACATCACGATTCAGCCTCGGAATCAGCCTGGTACTATCTCATAATCGATCCTATCGTCCCGATAACGCATCTCTGGTCTCTTTAAATTCGCGCAGCTGATTTTCGGCTGGGCCCCTAATCAGCTGTTCTATCGAAAGCGAGCCTCGGGCTTACATATCTCGGCGCCACTGTCTGCCGATGATAATCGGCCAGGCCGCCTCGCGTTCCAACACGTGTCGTTCGCGCTATTCCGATAATACGTATGCCCCCACTCCGCTTTCCTCGTCATCCGCGGCTGTATAACCAAGGCACGTATGCTACGTATGTGTAGAGGCGCAAGTGTATGTGCTCTGTTGTTTCGTCGCGGAAAAACGTGGCCGGCCTTCGAAGATCGTGTTATGTCGATCGGTGCTTTTTTTTGCTTCGGCTGCGGGTCCGAGGCGCGAGCTGCCGCCTGATTCGGGGCTTTAATGGCTGTTAATTGAGGGCAGTGGACTGGCCTTTGGATGAGGAGCTCGAGGTTTACACGTGGATTTTTATTGTTTTCTAGTTTAACGCTGGATTGGGATGTTGATAAGGGGAACAGTGATTGGACATATGTTGTGCGTGTGATGATTGTTGTGGCTGAGGTGCTTTAAATCTCTTGGAGTGTCATCCGTTGACTTTTCTGATGTATTGGTGAATGGCTGGAGGTGTAAAAATTGTAGTCACGTTGTGCTTTAAAATAAAAAGCAATTTTACAGTATAAATAGTAATAAAATTTTTCAAACAATGGGTGTGCATTCAACCCTTCCTGTATTATTCATCGATGCGCCCAACCACGCGCTCATAACACATTTGTCAATACCATCTTCTGCGCGTGTCGTCTACTTATCTCTTAGCCTTGATTACTCGATTCTTGAACTCTCGCGACTCGATAATTATCATAACCCAAAACGTGTTCTCGTGTGAAAAAAACAAAAAAAGCGGAAAGAAATAGCGCGCACTCGGAGCTATCTCTCACCAATACTGCGTCTAACTTTAAAAACCTCGATAACAACGGGGCGACCTCCACTGTCATCAAAAACTCACCGAGCATAATTTATCATTTACGTTTCTATAACCATCAGAATTCCGCAAGAAAGAAGTGCGCATATAGTTAGGTTGACGCTTTGGCAGCGTGTTAATATATTTGACATAACGCGAGGCTATGCAATCAATGAAACGTATACTGTTTACAAACAAAGCTATACGGCAGCTCGTTGGCTGCACGCGCAAAGCCATTCATAAGCGGCTGTGTTTAAAGTACGCCCGACCGAATATGCAGTCAAGTGCCGCTCGCGCGCGCATGTGGCACGCTTCGGCTAATTTATACTTGTGCACGCGCATCTGGTTGAGGAGAGACACTTTGAGAGGGATGGTTATGAGATGATGCTGATGTTTGGAAATACATTTTGGAAAGTTCTGAGGTGTTATGCTGAATCGACATAAATTGCAGTAAAAGGTCAAATAAAAATGAATCTAAGAAAGAAAAGTTGACGGTTAAAAATGAGCAAAGCTGAGCTCAATCTACAATACACCTTCTGCAATCTCGGCAAATAAATTAGGTTCCCCTTGAATTAATAGAGCATTGTAAAGAATAGAAATTAAGCAAGCGCAATTTTCCTCATTCGCTAGAATTTCATCAGCCTCGGGCCAGCAATGAATAACCAAAGCAGCCCGCACCTAATGGCCCCTAAGCTTGACCTAATCCTTATCAAGAATCAAAACTAGTTTTCCGCAAGCGAACCAACCAGGCGCAATCCGCAACTCTCCCAGGCTCCACATATCAGAAGCAGCGAAACGTTAAGAAGCATCTTGCCTCGAAAATTAATGGCGACGATGCCTTGCCAAGAGGTTAAAGATCTTCGACCGTTTTCAAGGGTCGCATCCTAAGCTCTCTCTCTCTCTCTCTCTCTCTCTCTCGAATGTTATATTTTTATCATCGAGCCGCTTGTGCTTTTTGGCTCACGTGTATAGCTGCCTCTCCCTTTTGCACGCTATAAACTGCACCTTCCTCCTCTCTCTCTCTCTCTCTCGCTGTGCCTGCTATTCTGGCCCGGCTCAAGCCGGCTATATAACCGGGTTTGATAACCCGGAGGAGGTCAGTGACAGAGAAAGTATCTCCTTGAAATAATTTGGGGAGCGCGACGACAGGTGCCGCTGCTTAGGATGTGCCAGCGCGTGTACGGCCTCTCTTTCTGTGTGTGTGTGTGTATTAAAAAAGACTCGTGAATGGGACTTTCGTTTTTCTCCGGCTGCGCGGGAATTATAGTTTCCTGTGTCGCGGGGAATGGCTTTTTTCTTTTCGCTCTCGCTGTCGCGGATAGGGAAAAAAATGACGGCTTTAAGCGCGACGGGCCGTGACTTTTTTTTAATTTGCCCCGGCAGCGCGCCGGGATGTTTCTCAGCCGGTTTATATTCGAGCTGTTGATGAGTTAAGGGGATGTGCCGGCTGCGCGAATTTAGTGGCACTTTTTTGCTAACGAGATTTACTGGCTTTTCAGGCTGGCGTTTCGGAAGCTGCTTGCGAGACTGGAGATTATAATTGATCCATATTTGATGCGAATCTGGGAGTTTGATAGTTCAATTTCTGGTTTAGGGCTCTTGGTTTTTAACTTTTCGTGAATTATTTGAGGCTGTAAATTTTATGAGGATTTATGAAAATGCCTTCTCACTCAACCGTAGTGCGCGATTAGTGGAGCTATTTATAAATCAGGCCGAGTATACATTTTTGAGTTGGAATCATTAGACGAATTTATCGGTGTAATCGTCATTACTCAGCCTCTCATACTAATTATAAATGTAGGTCAAAATCCAGAGTCCTAGTAAATCTCGGGGGGGTCTTAGTCTAAACAACGAAATATTTATACACCTAAGTAAAAATACTCCGGCGGAAATTTGGCTATGTCAAATAATTGACTGACCTAAAAATGCTCAAATAAGCGATTCCCCCTGCGACGTTTCCGGGTCTCAAGCCCGAACCTAATCTCTCGCAGCTGGCTAATTATATTTTCTCTTTTTAGATTTTTATTATTAACCTGGCGAGCTAGCAGAAAACAAAGTTCACATGTTGATTACTTTTTATGTGATATCCCGATGCCCGCAAACACTATATCCAAGACAGCACAAGCCAAGCTGGCTGAAGTAACAAAGTAAATTGTCAGGGCGCGCTTAACATTTAATTAAGCAGCATTCTTTCCTCGCTCTAAATTTCCAAGCTCCAGCCGTGTAATAAGAAGTCATGGCGCACTGAGCGGCTTAAACACCGGCGCGCCGCGAATTCACTTTCCAATCGTAATAAAAGTTAAAAACGCTCCCACCGCCAGCCGCGCGCGCGCACACATACAATCATCCGCGCGACTTGATTAATACGTTTATTCAGCTCGCAGGGCCGAAATTGCGATCGAAATCTCGCGGGCAGTTCGCGCCGGATAGAAAAATGCGCGCGCGCGCGCGTATATATAGAGACACACGGCTGATAGGAAAGAACCGCTGATAATCCAGCTTGCGAGCATCAAGATAATGCGTCGAGCGAAAAAAGGCTTCGTTTCTCGCTCGCTTCTGGAGTCCGGCGAAGGTGTAGAGCCGGGGAGAGAGGAACCGCATGGTGCACCGTTACGCAACGAGGCCAGGGCGTGTTCTCTCGCCGGATAAATTCCATAACGATCCGGCCGAGCGATAATTATGTAGACGCGATTCGCGCGGGAGCGCTGGTTTCTTTTGGTATGGGAGTGAGAGAGAGAGGGAGTGGATAGTTGGATTCTTGGATTCTGGAGATTGTGCGGATTCTTGGGGGGTTCGGGGTGGGGTTGGGTGGTTGGTGATTGGGGTTTTTTGGGGGAATTTGTTTGGGTGGGGTTTTGGAGTTTGGTGGAGTTTGGGAGTTTTTTAAAAGTTTTCGAATAAAGATAGTGCCACTTCGTTACATTATGTTTTTAACGGAAACTTCAGTTCTTGTATAGAATTATAATAAGAAGTTGACCACATTTTTGAAAATTGATTGTCTATAATTGTTCATGACTATTAAGCTTTGCGATTGCTTTAACTAAATAAGTTTATGAGTAGTAAGTATTGAAATTTATACATTTCTTGAATTCTTTACTTTGAATAAGCACGTCTAATTTGTTTAAAAGTATTAACAAATTTCCTCTACGTGTTTCACAATTAAATTAAGACTTTCATTTTCACAACTATTTTCATCAACTAGCAAACCTTTTTCTAAGAATCCTTTTTATAAAATCGAATAACTCCAAAGCCAAATTTAATTCAACCGATCTATTATAAAAAGTTTAAAAAACTAGAAACGCCTGTCCTAATGCCAATTTTTTCATTCTCAAAATGATTCACCACGATGCCCATTTTATGGATAAGGTATATTTAGCCAGCAAGAACCATGAACGTGATTGAGGGCACGAAAGAATTCAAAGATTCGACGTATTCTGTGTGGCTTGTGCTCTTGGCTACAGATTTCTAATCTTTTTAATAGACAAAGATTAAAAGAATGTGAGACCGTAAATTCCTCCTGACATTCATGTATTTTAAAACTTTTCTCTGATTGTTTTATCACGTTTCTAGGCTTGTTCTATAATTTAAATTTTATGGCGGAAGTAAAGTTATGAGAATTGTAAATTTTTCGACTGAATTCTCAGACCGGTAATGTAATGTAACTCGATTAACAAAAATTTATGGGCTTCATTCCATTATTATTGTTATGTAACACAGATCAAACAAATTTTCTAATACCAGAAATTATTGTTTAAACAACCCAAGAATGCGAGCCGCCCAATATTTTAATGAAGTAAAATAATACAAAATATGTTGAACCTTAAATTTATGTTATAATTTGCATATTTCGTTTATTTGAAGAATCGCAGTAATTTTTTCTTTAAGCGCGTTTCTTCTTACTTTTAATTAATGCGTTCAACACGTTTAATTTATTTTGCGTCTTCTTTGATGTAAATATTAAAGTTGATAATCACAACATATTTTTTATGTTGTCGTACATAATTGATCTTTCAAATAATTTATTATTAAAATTCGTAAAAACTCTGCTTGGCTACGCTTGGGTATACATGTTAAACCTTATCTCTGTCAAATCTGTCCCTATAAATTTAACATTCACTCTTGTGAAACCTTTTACTTATCGATGATCATTCGTTGATCATGTTCAGAGATAATTATTTTACGATTGGCTCTAAATAATTAAGAAGATTCGACTAATTTGCAAATCTGAAACGGAACAGTTTGGAATATTTAAAATATTATCAGTTATAATCATCACTATTGCTCAATTTTCAAATCGAATCAAGATATGGTAATTTATCCCGTACATGGAATAACCATCCGGGATAATAGATGCAAAAACTAAGTATCTTTATAATCCCAGAAAGGAAAGATTTTTTAAAAAAATCGCTATTCCAAGCTTCGCCTTGCCTCTTACCAAGAAAACGTGATAACAACGTCTGGCGCCTCATCAAAGTCCAATAAAACTTAGTCGATCACGTGCATCGCATAAAAAGATCCTTATCTGCAAATTTTTCCCGGCATTTTCAACATAATCCGGCTGCATCATATACCTCCAGCGAAAATTCCAGGAAAACAAAACCGGCTATCGGCGATGGCTCGCTGTTAAAAGAAAAACAAACATTAAACGAGCACACTCGAGCGCTAAGAGCGACGCTAACCAAAGAGCCCTGAGAGAGCCAGCGTTACCAGCGCGAGGAAAAAAAAAACAGCGCCAATAATTGATACGTTCCACCAGAAATAGAAGGTTGCGCTCGCCTGGCGGTTGGAATATTCGTTTCTGTATTTGCCGATACGTCATTATGCGCGTATACGCGAAGGCGCCGGCATGCAAATGAGCGAATCCGCGGGTCGTTTGTCAAGAAGCGAGGTTTTTCCCGCGCGAATTTTCGCGCCGTTTTTTCTGGCTGGCGCCGGCGCTGCGGTAGCTGAGGAGGAGAGCTTTTTCTTCTTTTAAAAGGTGTTGGATTGGTCGTTCGCTGGCTGGTTTTCTTTTTTTAGATTAGATAAACGGGAGATTAGGTGTACGTGAGAAATGGTTGTCTTTTTTTTTTTTAATATGAGTGTTCTGTATAGATTACTAGATTGGAGTTGTATAGAATGGCGATAAAAAATGCTGGTTTTTTTTGTTCATTGAGAAAATGGATGTTGCGTTAGTTACCGTCAGCTTTTTCCTGCAAGTAATTATAACGAGGTAAATAATTATAATGTCTTGTATGGCTTATAAATAGAAGTTGTTTTTGCATAAATAGGGAGATATCTATGTGATTATTTAAATGTGAATAGAACAATTTTCTTTTAAGAGTTATCGTTTATAATTTTCTTCTTTTTTTCTTAAAGTTTTAATAACACGAAAATTATATTTATTAATCTCTGAAGAATACGCGGAATCGACTTTTTTCCTCAATATACCTGCAGTAAAGCATTAACAAGAAAATACAATGATTTTATTGCAGACTTAATAAATATTGCATAAAATATCTCATAAATATTCAGCAAAAATTGACAATAACGTACACTTCCTTCTTTTTTTTTCTAAAATCGCTTCAATATTTATCGTCAACCAATCTGACTGTACAATTCTCCTCCACCTCAAGCCCCCAACCTCTTGTTTTTATTAATTAAACGCTCCCAAAAGCCAAGCGACTCAAAACCTCCGTTCATAATTAACCTACTCTGTTTGCCCATCACACAGTCGATTTGCTGAACCAACACGACACATATCTAACAAACAGCTTCGAAACCGTCCGCTTATTGCCCGGATCGCTTCTTCCAGCGCATAAACCGCGCGCATTATGCGTCGTATCCCCGGCTAGAAAATTCGCTTACGCTCGAAAGGTGGCGTAATACGAAATAGTGTCACGCGCGATAGAGCGCAGCGCCGTGAGCGCCGTAAATTTTTTATCAGCCTTCGATAGATTGCACTTCCGCCGATGATTCTTCGGGCTTTTGTCTTTCAGCCATTTGCCTGGCTGAAAAATTACGGGCTTTTCACGACGATCGAGCGAGGTCAGCACGATCTTTTTTCGATTTTTTTTTTTTAAGGTTCCGACGTTTCGCGAATTACAATGGGTGTAAAATTTCCGCTGGCGGGGCGATGCTAAAACTCGGGGAAATGGATTGGTTTATGCTCGGGGTTTATTTGCATGGAGTTTGATGGGACGAGAGAGGATGGATTGGGAATGCTTTATTGATAAGAGCGTTTTGTAATACTGTGGATTTTTTAATAAACTTAATAAATAGTGATTGTGGTGACAAATTGTATTATTTATATGTGCACAAAAAATTTATTGGCTAATCTCTTCCTCTATTATTCTGACCTGCTTAACTGTGCAACTTTTCAAAAAATCTCGTCATACTAACAGCTTTGAAATAAAAAAAAAGTCCTCTAAAACAAAAAATTCATCATCTCTTCTTACTCTGCAATTCCGTATCAGCAAAAAGCAAACATTTATTTTTACGGCCTACCGTAATCGCCTCGATAGCTGATAAAGAAAAAAACTTACACGTGCAATCATTAACAACTCTTAATGAGGGCAACGTACCAGCCGCTCAATTAGAAATGCGCATAAATTTTCACTTCAAAACCCGTGCTAACTCTTCAATCGCCAATAAACTCTAACTGCAGCCATTTCTATTTAAAAAAAACCATAATTCCTTATCTCACCAATTCTCCAGTCCGCTATTTGAACCGGCGAACCTAGCCGATCGAAGGAACGCGACCTTGGCTCCTTAGCGTCAGTTTCGCGCGATGCAGTTTTGGAGGCCTATTGCACGCACGTGAAAGGCGCTCTAGACGGTCCGTTTTCTTCGCACTCGACCCAGATAGATCCGGGCCCGCGCCGGCGCAGGTATATAATCATCGATAGTCGGGCCACAACGGCGCGTAGGATGATTAATTGTTCCTGCTCCAACGGTCTCTGGTGCACACACAGGCCACGGCGCTATGGACTTTCAAGTCTCGCTCGGCGCTGCACCGCGGGGGCATTATTTCATTGAAATAAATGCCGAGTGTAAATATCGGCGAGCTGGAAAATTGATTTCTTTACATGCTCCTTAATGGCTCCTTCTGACAAATAGGCTACGTTCAGGGCTACTAGGTAACCGATTTATCGAAAAAGTTTGCACGCGACAGAGCTGGCTAGAACGGAATCGAATTATCAAATTCTAATCGGAATAGGTGTTCTGCTAATAGTACCAATGTTTCATCAGACAAAGTCGCAGGGATGTAGTCGTTCAAAAAAAAAAACGAGATCCAAAAGCAAATCACTTGCCAAAACAAATCAGCTTTGACTTTCAGATAGCCAGGATATTTTTCCGATCCGCCGATCGCCGAAACGCATTTACTTTCTAATCTCGCTTTCCCGGTATCAATAATTCACTGTAAAACGTACGAGCGCGCAGAGCGCGCGGCGTAACAATATACTCGATCTGCGAGCGCGGCGAAAATTGAAAGTAGACCGAGTTCCAGAAAAGATTTATCGATCGGCTCTCCCGAGAGCGTTGCGCGGCCCTCCTGCGGCAGGTGATGGAAAAAGCGCTGCGCGCAAAAACTCTCTCCCTCTGCGGAGGCGATTTCTATATATCGCCAGCTCGGATCGCGCTCGAGTAAGCGTTATTCCATTATCCAGAGGCAGTCGAGAGAGGAAGAGCGCACGGGGAAAGGCTCCCCCGCGACGAAGAGGAGAGAATCGCGATTGGAATGCAGCCCTGCATCCGCAGAGGGTGTGGCCGGGAGTATACCAAGGTTGCAGGAAAAGCGCCGCAGCCTCTGTGCGAGAGACAGACTTGCGCGGAGAAAATCGGCGTAACTCGTTGGCTGGGATCCAAACGTTAGTCATTTCGGCGGGGAAAAGCGGAGAGAGCGAGAGAGAGAGAGGAAGCTAGACGAGCAGACAGAAAAAGACGAGCGCGTACGAGGAAAGGAGACAAGCGGCCCAGACATAGAAAAGCGGAAGGCAGATAAGTGGAAATGAGGAGGGCCGCGTGCGTGGATATGTATAACGTTTGCGGTTAATAAAAGACACAGAGTGACTGGCTGCTTTCTACAAAGGAGCCAGAGGATGTATGGACGTAAGGCAATTCGGGCATTGTTTGACGATGTGAGGGCGTCGTGTTTCATCTTTTACTATGAAGGCTTGGAGTCTTCACTGATCCCTGGGGGTAATTAGAGGATGAAGATTCTTTTTCGACTGGCTTCTGGGATTTGAGGAGTTGGCTGATGATTGCGTTAGGTTAGATACTGTCTGATCAAAGTACTTGAATGATAGGATTTCTGATTGATGGTCGTTATTATTTACATGTATTTAGGTTGGAATTGAATTAATTAATGTTAGGTAAAACAAAATTGCGGAATTCCATTACATGAAAATCATTGTATAATTTAATTTTGAGGGCCCTGTATACGTGGAAGTTGGTGTAGACAAGGGTACGGAATAGTAATGAATAATTTAAAAAAAACCTTTAACGACAAATCTTAGAAAAAGCGCAATACAAACACTATTATATGGCTGCTTTGAAATTCCTAATTTCAAGCAATTTAAGTCAGACTAAAGCCACGTTGATGCATCCAAAAGTGACTTTTCCCTTATCCCTGCTGATGGTGGGATTAGCACTTCGTCGACTCTCCGTCTAGAAGAGAGTCGCTGCGAAAGAATAGCTCTGAATGTAAAGAAAGAGATCCAAGTTAATGGCATTCTGTGAGTGGTAGCACTAATCGGATCTGCTCCATCAGCATGTATATATATCGCATCCGCGCGCTAGCTAGCTTTCTTCCCGTTATACTTTTATCGTTACACATCCCAAGTCGGGTGACAGCGACAAACGAAGCGTATAATAAGAAGTACTGGAATATAAGTGGGTACAGAGTCTAAGAGGAGCACCGTTCATTGGTTAACAATCACTTGATCTTGATCGGGACTGGTGATTATGGTTATCTGCTTTAGATCGCTCTTTGACGATTCTCTTTTGGCGGAGGCAGGAGTTTGGATGTTGGGGATATAGAAATGTGGTTAGTTTCTATTTTGCTATCCGACGTTTTGGAATTCTATTATATTTTTATTATATTCTATTGCATTTATTGCTTCTTACATTGCTTGTGAATTGAAAGTGTTACGTAATACTTTTGGAAAGGTGTGAGAATTGAAACATTGGACAATTAAATAGAGTATGGACATTATTCGTAATAATATTGTGAGATTCGATGAATAGCGGTTAAGTTTAAATAGGAGAAATAAATTGCGGACAATACTACTCTCGTTTCTTTATTGACTAAACAACATTCTGATTTCATAACTGGAGTATGATATTTTACTTGAAAAGGAGCTCCATTTGCAGAGTTGAAGCATCGTTTTATCAATAAAGAAGTATGAACAGTATTACCTGTAATTCATTTCTCCAATTCAAAATTTGCAATACTTGTAGTAGTTGTAGTAATCAATACCATATATTTAATACCATCATAATACAAATACATTTGTAACTACATATTATCCATATGGTAAAAATCCTCCTAAAACGTAATCAACCGAAATCTCGTTCCCAAGTCTCCACCCTCATAACAAAACAAAGATGCGGAAAAAGGCCATCAGACCATGTTGCACCAAACGCACACCTAACCCATGCAATACATCCAGGTACGCTCGTCACTTTTCATTGACCTAGTGCGACTGCACGCACAAACGCAATTCTCTCCAAGACGGAGCGACAGAGAGGGTGAAGGTGTCGAGGTTAAGCGCTGGAGAAAGTCGCTTTTCCATTGAAAAGCCAGCAGACCTCCTCCTCTTGCCTCTCACCTCGGCGACTCGAGATTTATACGGCACGCAGGAGGTTGCGATGACGCGCGCGCACGCGAATGCGGGCTTTTATCGACGAGGAGGAAAACTTTTGCCTCGCGCGTTTCTTTTCGACGGATATTGGAGAACTGATGGATGAAGGATGTGGAATGGTATCCTTGGAGAGGATTGCTGGCCCCAAAAAGAAACTCGTTTCTGAAAGTGCGGATTGATAATTTGGAAAACTGGATCGTTACGTTCGCGGCCGCGGCTATTCGACAGAGTTGTTTTAACGGGAGAGATGGATTTTGGGTATATCGGTCTTGCCGCGACGGGACGTTTCTACTTAAAAGAATTTTTGTGAGACTTTCTAGTCTGGATTTCGGAAGAATTTCATGTAAATCGGATAGCTCCAAGGATCTGTAACAGAAAAACTGCTCACTCAAAAAGGTTGATTTCTAGTCAGGCATGCGCATAATTGTCTCGCGGGCAAGTGTATAATTACTCCAATTTCAATTTGTCATGGGCCATTACATTGAGCGGAGAAAATGTTTAATAATCCAGCGTGAAATATTGAATAACTTTGTAAAAGCGGCGATTAAACAGCTTTATTACGCAAAGCGAGCTTGCGGCAAAAGTATTTTCCAGTTAAAACTTTGAATACTGCCCAACTTTTCAGCTCCAACCAGCGCGCCATTATTCCACTACACTCGCTCCCATTATAACTTCAGTCAACTTAATCCCTGCCGCCGAAGCAAGAAGACATTTCCCCAGTAACCCGAGTCTTCGATTAAATTATCTATCCCAGGCAGTCAATTATTTAAAGCCGGCTCGCGAGCCCACGCGACTTTCTCAATCCCAAAAAGCGCAAAAATCCCGAGGCCCCTTTACAATCGCATTGTATCTCAGGCATCAGCTAGGTACAACCTCTCAAACATCTCCCGCCTCCGCTCTCTCTCTCTTACTCTCTCGCTCTCCCCGGCTTTATCCGTTACGCGCGAGTTGCGTAAGCGAATCGCCTCGTTCGCCTTCGCTTCCTCGTCGTGTGTGTGCATGTGTTTGTGTGTATATAGCCGAAGGCGCGCGTTGCATTTTTCGCGCGCGCATTCGCCTATCCGCTCGGCGCTGCGCGGGAAATTGGGTCAGCGTATGTAAAATAACCGACTTTCCGCGAGCGCGTGACGTAAGGCTAGAGCTCGGAGAGCCAAGCGCGGCGATGACTTTCGATCAAAAAGGTGTGTTTTACCGCCGGCCGCTGCAGTGCCTTTTCTCTCTCTCTCTCTTTCTCTGTGTGTATACGTACGTACAGGCGCGATAAGAATCGTAATTTTGCTTCGGCTTCTTTTTCTTCTCTCTGTTTTCTCGAGAGTTGTTAGCAAGCCTTTCGTGACGTGGGTACGAACGAAAGTGCGTGCAAGCGATAGCTGCATCTAGCCGAGCCGCGAGTTGGAAAACTTTTTTTTTCACTTTCTGTACAAGAGGCCTGTTTGCGGTTCTTGTGTACTGATTGTGTTGCCCGCCTTTGTGGCGAATGGGAAAAATTGCTTTTTTGGTGGAAAAAGGCTTTTCCGTGTTGTCTGGGATTGAGGCAATCCAGTTTTATACTTGATTAGTATAATATACAGTTTAATCTACTACTTATCGAACGGTTTCTAAAATACTTCGACTAACAAAAATCAATATAATTCCAAACGATACATCCTCTTATTATCAAACACTGCTTACATAAACCCCAAACACATCAGCACCCCACTCCTATCCACTATCACCCAGCGACAAACAATAACAACTTCACATCCATATCACCCCCTCCTGCATCTCCAGCTTAAAAAAAAAATCACTCAGCAACGAAGCTCGTCTCATCCATAATCATCTAACCTTCGACTTCTCCGCACTTCTCCATCCATCAAAACAACTCTTCGAAGTCAAAGTCGCGTCACAGCGCCGGCTTAACACGTGTCGCTCTCAGCTCGCCGTGAACCCTGCGGTGCCATCGACTAGCTGATTAGCGAGGCATCGGTAATTCGGGGGACCGAGAGAGCAAGAGAGAGAGAGAGAGAGAGATAGATAACCGGCCACGAGAGAGCATCGACCCGGCTCATTACGGCGCGCGTGCCGGGCTATCGTTTAGCGAGTTACCGCAGCGGACTAAAAATAATACGCCAGAGGTATCTCTTTTTTTCGCGATCCTATGTGTTTCCGATGATGATCAAGCTCGGCGGGCGGTGTAAATATAAATCCGGGGATTCGCGGACGGATCGATTATTTTGAGTGCGCCCTGCTGGAGGGTATGATGATATAAATTTTACGCCGAGGAGCAGGTGGCCGGGAACGAGAGGAAGAGAGAGAGCAAGTGGATCGAGGGGGGATATTTTATTAGCGGGAGCTTCTATTTTTGGAGGCACGAGCGAGCCGCTTCACTTCCGGCAATTGTCTTGCTGGATGCGAACACGCGACGACGGGTTTGCCGAGCGTGCGCCGCGACGAGGCCGAGTCGAGTTGAGAACGGAGCTTTTTGAGCTTGCGAGCTTGAGGCTGGAATTTGGTGGGAGAGGTTGGTTTGGTGCATGCTGTGTTTAAAGTTTGAGTTAGGAGCTTTTTAGTGAGCTTTTTACGTGAGGTTGATGGTAGGTGATGTAAGTTATTGCTGTTTCGTTACTGATAATACTTTTCGGATTGAATGAGCAGGTGGATAAACTATCGAGTACGTGATCTTAACGGTTATGGGCTGAGATAGTCAGAGTAAATATAGTTGAAGAGAAATTTACTGGGATTTTTAAATTTTAAAGTGGGTGTGTCAAAGCTGTTAAATGCTTAATTATTGAGTGGAATTTGGAAAAGATTAACCTATATTTATCCGACAGCCTCAAATGATTTGATTCGGACCGAGAGAATAATCATAAAGTAGATAAAATAGTATCATATCAAGTAAATCCTTTAGAAATCAAATACCTTAGATCACAATAACGACCCTACAAAGCAGCTTTTTACCCTATATAAATAGTGCAAGACACACAGCAAGCAAACTAAAAATAAAAGAATCTTTAATCCCAAAATCACAATTAAAAACAATCTCACCTAACAAAATCATTCCACTTCAACAGCTCCCGCTCCCCTCAAGCATAAACCAGATTTATCCTCCTCGCCCCACAACCCCTCCTTCACCCAACTCTCAACCGGAAAACCGCTTTACCTCTCATCTGCACCAGCGCGCTTTAATACCCCCACGTCTCCACTCTCCAGTCACCCCAATAAATTTCATTTAACGTTTTTCCTTATAACCCAAGCTCGCCTCAAGATTACAGGGCTCTCCTCAGCCCGCGTGGGAGTCCCGCAGTCACATCGGACAGCTCTCTAGTCGCGCATTCCCAACGCGGGGGGGCAACGCGGCAAAACTGCTATATACACAGAGAGAGAGAGAGAGATCGCGCGCCGTCTCGTCTATTTCGGACGGTTGACAGTCGAAGGCGCGACGAGCGCGGGTCTATTTCTATAAAGCGCGAGAGGAGAGGGCCGGGGCACGGAGGAGAAAGAGAGAGAAAAAAATTAAAATTAGCGCTATACCAGTGCACGCGCGCAAGCGCCTGACGTTTATAGTCTCTGTCTCTTGGCGATGAGGAGCGGGTACAACGACCTGGGAGCTCGGCTCAAATTTATTGGCCTAGGACGCGGCTACGTTGGGATGAGGGGATGCTTGGGAGAGGTTGCCGAGAGGGGAGGAGGGCTGCTTTTTCGCGAAGGAATGACTGGTTGATTTTTTTTTTTTTTTTTTTTGTTGGAGGGTGGGGTGATGGAGGGATGGCTTTATTTGGTAGGAATGCGGTGATGAGGATCGCTGATTTATTTTGGACGAGGGCTTGTTCGGTGCACGGTGAGAGAGATGTTTGATGACACGGATGTTTTGTTGATTAATTAATCAGTTCTTGGTCTCTAATTTGATTTTTAGTGGGGGTTCTATTTTTCTCTGCTTTTATTGGTTTCATTGAACTTTTTTTCGTCAGATTTAAATCATTCTATTAATAATGCGATATAGCTTTGAATTAAATGATAATTAATTAAAGTAATAGACATGATTTACATCCAAGTTGTTTGCCATTTATTGAATCAAGATTATTTAAAGGTTGTTGTTAAATTTGTACTGTTGGCTGCGTACATTGTTACATAGGATAGTATTTTAACTTTTCAAAATAGATACAATGTCTTTTGTAGATTTTCTTGTAAAATCTAAGAAAAGCAGTGAAACTCAGTGACTCCTTTGTTCAATCTGAAGTCTTTTCTGCTGAGAGATATAATTAATGGTTCAGAGCTTAGAAAAGCGTTCTTACAAAGCTGATGTGTATAGTTGTCGCAGGAAGGAAGTGATTTTTAAAGACTGGTTTAACTTCCGTTCTATCTTTATCTGAAAATTAAAGCAAAAAAGTAGCGATTTTTCTTAGTAGACATACTGTTTGAAGATATAAATATGACATTTGCCACGATTATAATTAAGAGTCAGAACAATTCCAACATTTTTTGTAGATTTTATAATCCAGTGTAGTAATTTTTGCGAAGAAACTTGTTCTATTATTTTGCTACATATGCTGACTGTCAATCAAACGAGCTCATCAGAATAACGAGGATAATTATTGCAGACATAAATGCTTCAATATGTGGATGGAATTTTTCAGAATAAAAATATTTATTTAGTGTATATAATTCCGGCCGTCGTTTCCTGTACTTGCAAAAGATTAAAATCACTCAAGTAAAGTATTTTTCTAAATGTCTTTAAAAAAAATGAAATTTACAATTTAGCGTAGTAAAAATAACTATTCTGGCAGTTTGTAGTAACTACTAGACAGTATAGTAATTTTTGTAAAACTTATTTGTAAAAATTTTAAAATGTTTATCTGTATCCAAAAAATACTATAAATAAAAATTGAAGAAATACTTTTGTCATGATCTAATATTGTCATAAACGTGTAACTATTAATTAAATAGTTTTCATATTGTATCCTTGTTTCTTCTATTTCCCAGATATAAATTAGTTCCAGATTATTAATTCAAATATCCATAACAAGCTCCCATCTAAAAAACTGCCTAATGTTCTTTAAAACGAGTACCTCACCGCAAGCTGTCTCCAAACGGCCAGCAAAACACCCATCTTAAAAAAAAAAACGCCAGCCAGACTAATTAATCAGTCTCGTTTTTCGCCATTATCCTCCCACCACTCTCCACCCCCTAATTACCGTTCTCCTTCAAAAATAAAACTCACTCCAAGCCGTCCAATCCCAACTCACAACTAGCGTCTATAAAATTTCATCCGACTTTCTTCTCCTTCTCTCCCTCGCCGGTTTCTCGCCAGTCACGTGGGCGAGCTTGCGCGTGGGCGCGCGCTATTCCATTGACGGTGCGCCAAAGAAAAAGCGTCCCTTTCCCGCGCACCGACGACTTAGAGAGGGAAATGCTGTGAGTCTCTCTCGACGCCCTATTAATCTATAACTTCCGGCGCAGGTTTGCACGCTAGGTGTGGTGTGTGTGTGAGTGCCGCTTTCGCGATTCGATCGCGAGTGGGTTATTTAACGACCAGCGCGTGTGGGATACAGGAGATGGTCGTGGAAAATCGCGCTGTCTGGCTTTATCTGAGTCTGCGATTCGGCTGTGGAGTTGGGATTGTTGGATTGCGGTTTGGACTGGATCAGTTTTTAAGGTGATGGATTATTGAAATGCAAATGACAATGTTTTATGATAAAGTTGCGCGTATGTAAACGTATAAATATTCAAACAAGCTGTGCTTCAAATAAGATCAGTAGTCTAATTGATCACCAGCCGGCTATCATTTTGTTGAATAATGTAATTAGCGTGAGGTATAGAATACATTAATTATAACTATTATGGCAGTGGCGAAACGTCCAATCAATCAATTTCAGACTTTTTCTGACGCGAGACATTAGCGACTCGATACTTGACTGAAGCTAACACGCTCGACTAGAATAAAAAAAGGAGCTCGCGAATTTGAATAAATCCAGTGCCCAATGACATCACTTTACCAAAGAAAAAAGGCCAATCCAGTTACATAAAAAATGAGTTCACCTGTCAAACCGGCCTACCTACGCAACGCAACCGGCGAGCTCTCCGCGCTCCACCCACCTCCCGCGATTCGCAAAAACCAGTTTACATTCTCGCGAAAATTAATGTCGAATAGGATCTAATTAATCCTAACCCGAGCAATAGCCACACCGCCTCTTTCTCGTTACGTATATAACCGAACACGGAGGCGTCAAAGCGTCAGCGAATTTCGCCGCGGGCCCCGCCGAGACACTTCCGCCATCCATTCGCTAATTGCGCTTTCATTAGCCTATCTCTCGTTTCCGATTTCGCGCTCGGCTGCCCGCGCGCGCGCGCGAGCCTAAAGATACGGCCGCGATAAGGATCTAGCATACTACCGCGGCACGCGGCAAATTGCATCTTTCACGAGAATCGCCCGGCGTCGATTGTTAATTCCGCGGCTTCCGAGAACTGTTTTGATACAATGCGAGGAAGTGTAAGGTAGAGCTGGATATGGAAGGAATGTTAAAGCGGCTGGGCTGTCAAGTGCTGTTGTAGTGGCTGGGTGCGAGGAGGCGGCTGTTTTCTTTTTCTTTCTGTTTGCTTTTTTCTGGCTTTGAGCGAGCGGTAAATAGCGGAAGAGGAATTAAGCGCGGAATTCCGTGGGGGCTTCGGATGGGGTGAGTGGTAAATTGGAGGTCTAATGAGTTTCGGAGATAAATTAATTAATTTCGGGGTGGGGAGATGATAAGAGCTTATCGCTGGGGTCAGCGCTTTTGAGATTCTTGAATAGTGGTATGTTCAATTAGATGATATGTGTTTGATAAACGGTGCTATCTGGTGGTGGTGTTTTGGTAGGGGAGGGGAGTATGCTAACATTTACATGGAAGCGGAAAATTGATTTACGTTTCTCTATTAACGTATGTTCTGCATATTTTTTTATATGGTTGCAATTTTGGGAGTCATTAATTAATTTCAATTGGTTGATTATAAGTAAAAAAATATATTATGAGAGTTCTTTCGTATACCTTCTCTTATATAAAATATAATAATTTATATCTTACTTTTTATACTATTTTTTTCTACGATTAAAAAAACTTCGTTTTTTCAGTAAAAAAAAGTACATTGTAAAGCTTCAATGCATTAAATTAAATATAAATGTTTAACTTCCCATAGAAACTTAATAAGACCACTTTTCGTGATTTCAAGAAATTGATGTTTTAACGTTTGAACATGCACCCGAGATTAGAGTAAACGAATTCAATCTAGCATTTAGCTAATTCATTACGGCACTAAATTTTAATGTAATCATGGCCATAACTTTAAGATAAACTCTTTTTTCTCGATGCAAACTAGTAAAACGTGATAGTTGATCGAAAAAGTTGGGAACTGGATTAGGAGTTGATTTATTCTCGTTCACGATTTTCATTCTTAATTTACATGTAAATAATAATAAAATTTATTCAAAAGTAACTATTATCAACAAATATTAGTAATATGTAAAAGCATACTTTATTTAAAATATTTAATTATTTGCTTCTGCTATATCTGTCGTATTATGTCTTTGTCTTCTCAAAATAGCTGCTTAGGTCCTTTCATTTCGCGATTATGTGAAATTGACCATTTTGAGTATTAAAATATATAATCAAGGTGAAAGAAAACGTATTAAATTAAGATAAATAAAAGTCATTGAAGCTCTATTTATTTAGATCATAAGAGGCTTGAAAAGCTTCAGAAAAAATTGCTTCTTTTATATAAATTCTATTAAATATCATCTTTCTGTTAAATTAATAAAATTTTATGTGAAAAAAACTCTAAAATTTCCCAAAAATGTTGCAAAATCGATTAAAAAAATGTACTTGTACTTTATATGCAAAAATACAAAAATTTACAAAATGTTTGATACATAAATTATATAAAATTAATACGAATGATAAAACATACAGTACTACTACATTAAATGTACAATATAGCAGTACATTTCAAGAAAATAAAACATTTAAGCACCAAGTCCTTTATTTATATTAAGCCATAAAACAAAACAAAACAAAACTTGTTACATCAGCACACCAAAACACGAACCCTCCGAATATACCCCAACCACAAGCCAAAACCATCACAAAACCCAAAGCCCCATCCAAACCTCATACCCACACCTCGGCACAGGCCCCGCCGCAATAATCCCGGCGAATAAACATTAAAACACAATCAGGAAAGCGAGGCCCGGGCCCGGCATATAATGGAACTCGCCGTTTATAATCGCCTTAATTTGCGCAGATCACTGGAGATCTTCGAGCAGCACGGCAAGCGGCACTCGGACATCCTGAGAGAGCAGCGACTCGCCGGGGGCTGCGGCCTGGGCGGCCCGCTGCGACACGAAAACTCGATTATCCTGTGGCTGACTTGTAATCAGGTAAGGCGCGCCTCCGCCTTCTTTTTTTTTTACTATATATATATATATAGGGTATGCGTATACAGGTCCTTAAGAGCCGGCCTGATGAGCTTTCGAAATG
Source organism: Eupelmus urozonus (assembly GCA_900480035.1). Classification (NCBI taxonomy): domain Eukaryota; kingdom Metazoa; phylum Arthropoda; class Insecta; order Hymenoptera; family Eupelmidae; genus Eupelmus; species Eupelmus urozonus. Next base: position 37,889 of record UELX01000273.1, on the reverse strand, counting down.
TATAAAGACGGGGGCTTTTTCATTGATTGCTCGAGCGGCTGGCTAAGTGGGCTGTCCTTGGCTTGCAGTTGGGGATGTCGTGTGTATAGTGGATTGAGGGGTTATTTTGGGGATGTAGAAAGTGGCTTTGTTGGAATGGAGTTGTTGTTGGTGAAGTTGGGTTAGGAGAATGAGATTTGTTGTGGCAACTTTTTAAGTTGCAGTGAACGTTAGAATGCAAATTAGACTAAGCGTATTCTAGACTGAATTATTTTTCTTAAATATGAGGACGAGTTTTTAAAAAGTCCGTTTTTACGATTATGTCAGTCCCAGCTTCATACCAGATTTTCTAGACGCAACTTCACTGATAAAAAACTTTTAACCCTTTACGATCGAAATCGCGAGGAAAAAGCTTCGGCAAACAGTCGGAAGTTCCTCATTTGTCACGGCACAGTTAAGTCCCCATAAAAATCCAGCTTTCTCAGTACCACGCACCGAGCTAGCGCTCAGACGAAATTTAGCATCTCGGTATGACAGGTTATGCAAATAAAGCGCAAGCTAGACAACGCAGCTTTGTTTTGTCGCTCATAATGAATCCCAGGATTATTAGCATAAGCGCGAGCAAAAGAACATCGCACGTGTGTGCATCCACACTGCGGGTACTTCGTTAAAGTGATTTACTCGCGATGAGTCCTTGCCGCGGCTGAATGGCCAGTGTGCATCGTTTGTCTCGAAGATGCGTTTTGAGGGAACGGGCCCAAAGATGAACGATAAGTTTGCTCAAATGTGACACGAGCCGAATGGCAATTGCCTGATTATTCAATGAGACAACGTCGGCTATTATTTTTCAGCGTAGCCTTCGACGGAGAGTTAAATTTTTCTTTTTGTTCGTGTTTAAACTTTATTGTATGGTTATCGTTGATATTTTAGCTCGAGTCGTGTGAGACGTTTGAATTTTTTCGATTGATTGGAGAGTGCTGATGTAGAAGTTTTTCATAGAGTTCTATTAAATATTCTTCGACGCTATGACGCGCGTTCATTGATAACGAACCGGTCTTGACTTCAAGTGTGAAAACAGAAGTTAATCGATTGGCTGGAATTATGTAATCGACATTATACTTCAGTTTGATTAAATATTAACTTGGAATATTATAAGCTAGTATTTATAAAAGATATGTGTATTTCATATTAATTTTTTAATTATTAAATTATGTTTTTTATTATCTCTGCTATATTTTTATTACTTTAGGAAGGTATGATTTATAAAGTTATCGTCTGTAATAAATGTTTCCTTATGAGATTATAACAATTTTCATTTTTTTAATAAAAGTTTCGTTCAATTTTAATAAGACATTAATTTATTTATACAATTGACTAGAAACGATTTTGTGTTATCCGTCATTCCAAAGTAAATATTTAATTAGAAGTCGTATCGGTTTTACGACAACGGTTTAAATCTAATTAACTTTTCCAATTTTCTTTGAATCCCCTGCTCGAATAGTGGACGTAGAATAAAGCATTCAAATGAATAAACATTGTTTCCAGAAAACATCAATAAAAAAAGGCGTGCCTTAATTTAAAATAAAGAATTACACGTGATTTTATACTTTTTCCATTATTTTAATTCACCGCAACTCTCTTTAATGAAAGGAGGACAATCGACATTTTCCTACCTAGTTACATAATAACTTAGAAAACTCCCAACGTAATTAAATCAACAAGCGAAGCAAATTGCTTTCCAAAGCAACGCTAAATTAAATTAGTCCATCTCCAAAGTTCAAAAGCCAAACATTTAATCAAAAAAGTATCCCTCGCCTCCCCTAGAGTCATTAAAAACCCAACGTCGAACCTTAAAGCAACTATCGCAATCAGCCGAAAGCCGACTCCTAATAAACGACCCGGGCGCCCCTAGGATAAAAAAGTAAAAAAAAAAAGCGCCCGGCGTACACGAATCCGCTCTTTTGAAACGGATAGCTAGAAACACTACTCGTTGCGCGATGCTTGTCAGCTAAATGCACTTACACGCGCTCTCGCGCGCGCATTTGTGAGTCAAGCTGGAATTTGAATTTTTTGCAGGCAAGCTCTCGGCTCGGTCAAGAGTGAGAGGCGCGATCCGATTTACTTTTCCCGTTATTGCCCGGGATACCCATTGGCGAATAACGCACGTAAGCGCGCGCAAGTATCGATTGCATGCCGCCGAAGCCAGTTCGCGAAATTCGAGTAGGACAGCCGAGCCTTGGAAAGCTTCTTTGCTGATGGTTCGTGATTTTTTTTTTTTTCGGATTTTTTTGTGGGAAGATTTTGGAGGTGGGGATGGGGGATTGGGATACAGATCTCTGGGTTTGACAAGTTTTCATTATTGAAGCTTTTGAGTAGGTCTTTTCGTCTTCTTGATAATTATGTAAATTGCGGGCTTTTTTCTTTTGTTTCGCATGGAGGGAAAGGTATGTTTATCTCATGCTTATTATAAAATTAATGGCGATTTCGGCCCGGTTACTCTCGCCATTGGTATTTGGGGAGTAATTTTTTAACATTCTTTTCGGGCTTTGAAAGTTCGATGAGCGTGAAGGCTGGCTTTATTTTTGTATGGTAATCTATACTTAAAATTCGATTATTTTGGATTCTACGGCACGAGAGCTGTCAGCGTTTTTTGACGCGGCGCAAGGTACACTTCGGAAAGTTTTGGAGAATATTTTTCCAGATAATAAAGATAAAATATGATAAATAATTTCATTGAAACTTATCGTTGATTAATTAATTTTAATAAAATCTTTCATGTTTCATGTTTGACTTGTATGGGTTAAGGTTACAATAAGTTTTTCCTTTTGTAAGTGTTGACTTTACCATCTTTGCAAATTCATTTCAAACGCGGGTTACGTCAAACTTTAAACGTATAGACCGTAAGTAAATAGACTGTAAGTCGACTCCAAGGCTAATTGACTTAACTGTTCATTTGTGTATTAGTTATTTTACTCAAAATATTATTCTTATCATTATCTAGCTTGCTATTAGGTAATTTATTCAAAGGAAATTTTGTAGCCAGACTTTTAAATTAAAATGTATTATCGTTATTTGTTTACTTATTTAAATGAGATTCCAACACTAAAAATATTTTTTGATCCATTGATATGTAGAAAAAGCTTATTGTCGGACAAAAAATAATTAGCAGAATATTTTACAAAATTACCATATTATACACCGAACCAGCGAACCTTATTAGATCACAAAAAATCTTATCAGCCAAACCCGTAACGTAAGTGACTGCTCTTATTCACTGTTTTTTCAGCTAAAAAAATTCAAAGCAAACCAAATAGCTCTAGCCCCGACTTTGCATATCAGCCGCTCGATTTACACTTCAATCGGCGCGGCGAAAAATTGAAATTAAGTAATTAAGTATACGCGCAGCGCAAAAGGACACATCCCAGCCCAGCGACACCGAAAGCACAGCGAACCCAGCAGAAACTGGTTCTCTCCCTCGGGGACCCACGCGATAAGGATTCTTAATTACACACGAAGCGAACGAACGAGAGAAGGAATAAGGAGAAGAAACAAGACTCGGGGCGCGCACTTGTGGTCCCTCACGGACGAAAAAGAGAGAGAGAGAGGGAGAGATAATCCCCGGGCTTTTTAATGCCGCGCGCGCGAGAGAGAGGAGAGTCCTTTAAGATTTCCGGCGCGTGAAATGCCCTCGGACTTTGAAATTGCGATCGGGAGGAGCAGATAGCCCGCCGCGGAACTGGTTCCGCGAGGGCACTTTTCGGGCCTCATGCATCATCCGAGAGAAGAGAGAGAGAGAGAAATGACCCCATCGAGATAATTTGCAGTGCGCCGCGCCGGCCACCGCCCAGCCCTTGGGCAGCTACATGCGCGCATGCCTTGCGATTCAATCGATCTTGTACTTTCGTTTTTCGGACCGAGCGCATAGGCGCCGCGACGCTTTCGCTGACGGCCGGTGATTTATATCTGTGGCTTTTTGGCGTTTGAGGTATTCGGCCGGGTTGTAATGAGTGTGATGCATCGCGGCTGACTAGCCTGTCTGTTTCTACTTGGCTTTTATTTTCCCATTAATTCTTTACATATTTTTCTGGTGAGATGTGAGTGATGAATCTTTTACATAACGCACAGCGTAATTTCCTGTACTACTATTTTTGCGCCTGTATAATTTTTTGAATGAAGTCGCACTTCATGGAAGTATTAGCGAACCGCTTTAATTGGTTTTTCCAAAGTGACTAATCGTATGCATTAGTTTGCGCGAAGGAACGCCGATGAAAAAAAAGAAATACCAACAAGTGTTCGATACTAATCTCACGCTGACCCGAGGAATGCAAACTAGTTCTGCTAAGCGATTAATAACCCCGGCCGAGACAAACCCACGGTCCTATTAATTAAACTCGTAACGACAAATCAAAAGCAAACTCCTTGCCAGCGTCGAGCGTTCACCAAAATCCGGCCGATTACCATAGCCAGCGCATCAATTCGAAAGCATCCCGCGAGCCTCGCCCATCGACGCCTCGACGGGAAATGACTCGGATTTAAATAAAAGCGACTGCCGAGCGAGTGTGAGAGAGAAGCAATTTCCACCCACGCGGCGCACGCGTGCCCCAGACGACGCGGAAAAGGCGACACAGTCTATCGCGTCAGACGCGCCGCGCGATTAAGGACGCGGAGGATGCGCGACGAGAATAGAGCGGGCTTTCTCGGTAGGCGAGAGTACAAAGGCGCCGATAGCTGAATATGGGTGTGGAAGGGTTATAGTGGGGTTTTGATGGTTGGGATTCTGGGATTTGCTCGGGGTTTGAATGTAGTAGGTGGATTAAGGAGCGTTAATTGATTGATAGATATTGTGATTAATCAGAGTGATGGATGGATTGCATTAAGTGAATTCAGATTAAATAGGCTAATTAAATGCGCGAAGAAGTTGCGAATTGAAAGTCGAATGTAGCTTTAACTTCAATTTAAATGATAAATCGATAACAGTATTCGTAACGATCTTTCTAATAGCTTAAGCATTTTCAAGTAACCAGAGTAAGTAGCTACACCTTTCATTGGAACTTGATTAACGTTTAGCAGATAAATTTCACGACATTAAAGTCTCGGTTGTTAAACGCAATGTATACGTTTAACTTAATTAAGGCAGAATTACACCCTCTCAGCAGCCAAGCATCTCCAATAAATTCGAAAACATCAAAAGCAGCCACCTCGACGCATTTAGTGCGGCAATAATTACTCCGCTCCTCCGCACTAATCATCCCTTTTTTACACCTCCCCCATATCGTATTTCGAATCCAAGGCCTAGATTCCGCCGAGCCGCAGACGCCAACGTATTTATCGAAAAGTAAATATTTCCCGCGATGAATCAACTTTTCGCCTCGGCAACGATAATAACGGCGCGCGCGCCGCGGTAATAATAAATCTGCGCCGGTAATTTCGCGGCCCGCGCGCGGCAGCGGCGCGACACGTCGTCGTCCATCGCTCAGAGCGCCAAAACAGCGCTGTAGGCGTAATTAGGCCGGCTGTAATATAGACGAGACATCGCGGAATGCGCCTCGCTGTTTTCCTCCAAGCCAGAGTTTCCAGGGCTCTATCTTTCGTGGGTGTTTAGAGGAGCGCAGGGAATATACTAGAGGGTGTTATGCGATACGCTTGGCCGATGGATCGATTCGCCGCTGGGAAGTGTTTAGAGCTGATCAGGATGCGAGCTTGGAATACTTGTTTGTGTAAGCTGATAGTGTTGGGTGAAGATTTTTTTTTTTTTTGAAGAGTGATAGGTGGCTGGTTTCGTAAGGTTCCTGATTTAAGGAAGTCCAAAATGGTGGGAATTTTCGATGGGAAGGTTTCCTAATTTGGGAAAAGCAGCACAGATAGGAACTAACAGTGGAGAATATATTGTTAATGCTTAAATGTTAAAATTAATATAATTTTTTTGCGTTCTTGGAGTATTTAAAAAGACAAAAATTGATTTTGACACATTTTCATGCAGTCTACTAGAACTAGTGTGATCTAGAAACTTCTTTTTACAAATCTTAAGTGCATATTGCAGCAGGTCATTGTTTTATATGCACAGCTTTTTATTATTCGCTTAAAAAGATACAATGAATGACTAATTTTTCATAAAGGCTTGAGTCATACTGACACTTTAAGAGAATGTCAGTTCCAGTGAGGTTTCTTTTTTTTCAAGAAACTGTTTACGTTCACATGCTTTTTCAAAAAAGAAAAAATGTATTCATAAGTGATTTTCATTATTAATTTATTATAATGGCGCAAAATAATTGATCATTCATCTTGAAAGCTATAATTCTTACAATAAATGTGAGAGCCATTACACATTGTTTCATCGACGTAATAAATTTGAGAACACCGTAATTAAATTATTTGCCAGGAATGAATCTTGCAAAACAAATGCGAAGCCTTATCATTACGAAATGGAAACAACTTAATTTTCCTAATTATCAAACTAATTATCATCAAGCACACGCGCAGCTAGTAACCCCACAATTTCATCGAAAAGTACGAAAAAATCGCAAGACCCAATCGCCAATACAAAAAAAAAAGTATCCAGGAGGGAAAACGCGAAAATTGCTGACAATTGATTAGCGTGCGGAGAGCGTCAGGCACGCGGTCTTGCGCAACTCCTCGGGTGAAAAGAGGAAAAGAAGGAGAAAAATGGCCGCAGCGCCTAGGATTCGCGCTTTGCCGCATAGAAAGTAGGTAAAATCGTGCAGCCTAGCCTTGACACGTTAACGATCGAGCGATTGAATTCTTAACGCTGCCCAACGACGACGATTGCATTCCCCCCCAAGTACTAACACATCGACGAAACGCCAGCACTCCTCCGAAGATTCGCTTCTCGGAACGAGAGGCAGGGGGATAAGTAATAGGCGCTGAGACGACGCCGGCTATAGTCGCGGCAAAGTGGAAATCTAACGAGCTGCGTGAATTTCTGACTCGTGACGTAACGCCAGTCGCTGGACGCTCGACGACGGACGGATAAGTTCGCGATGACTTGTGCGCAGAAACGAGCAAAAAGCTTGTTACCTATGCTGCTGCTGCTGTGGAAGGCGCGCTTGTGTTGTTTCAGCGGAGCTATATTTGCCGGTATGTGACCCGGTTTCGCGATGCTCCTGCCGAGCGGCGGAATTTAATTGTTTATACTAATTGCTTAATTATGGTGATAAAAAGATTTGTGAAATTCTTGGGGGAATTCTTTGGAAATTGATAGTTCCACGGGAATTCGACCTGCTGAGAGAAGAATGTTTATGCGACGGGAGTTGTGAGGTTTAACGGCGGAAAGTGATTCATTGTGTTTGCATACAGAAAATTGTGAAATTTTGTTTATTTAAGTAATTTTTGAGAGGAAAGAAGCTAGAGATATGAATTTTTATCAAAATGGATTATTTCAGAGAAAAGTACTAAAAGTAGTCGACTTCATTTCATTTAACTTCAAATAGTCATTTTACTGGTAAATTTATTTAAAGACAGTTCATTCTGAAAATATTTTGTTAGTTAAGATGTAGAAAGAACTTCTACTTAAGTAATTTGCACGGTTAATTAAGAGCAAGTTATTACTAATATAGAGCGAGAAACAAGGAAAGGGTAGTTTAGATAGTACTCATGTGCTTGGAATGTCATTTGGCCATTTAAATTTAACGTTCTAAATAACTTGGCTGTTCTCGACGTTCATTTTGTCTACATATTCTTGTTTTACATTTGTTGGTACGTAAGATGTTTTATTGCAGGAAACCACTTTATAATGAGAAGTCAAAAAAGACTAAATTAAATTGTACAAATTGAAAGGGAGTCTTTTTATTGATGAGCCCTTTTTGTACTGAAAATGTCTTTTTTGATGATATACGAAAATGATTCACTGCATTAAGATAAAGAAGATTGAGAAGGTAACAGAATGATTAACGCTCAAATCGATTTTGGTGATTGATGAATTTAAAAGCGGTATTATTAATCTGTACTTATGATGGGCCAACAATTTTTTATTTACTGAATGAGTTATTAAGGCGGAGGTACTCAAGGTCCAAATTAATTACTCAAACATTAACATCAGTTTGTGTGAAGTAATAACTATATATTGATATTTATTAGGTTTTAACTACAGCGCAAACTAGTTCTATTTGATGGTAATTACTATATCACACACGTATATTACCTACACTTATTATACATCATATTTATTCGATTTTTTCCTCTTAATTAGCTCAAGTATAACATGCCATAAATCGGATTTCTAGGTCAAATTTATCATACCAATCCGAAACTCTTTTTCTTCACCTCTTGAATCCTGTCTCCGACTAGACTGTCCCAATACTTACCATCCCAGAACGCTAGTTTAACGATCTCGATCAGGTATACCTGCTATCTAAAATAACCCATCGGCACACACCGGTATTCGCATCTGTCAATTGATTCCATTTACAGATCAGGTAATCCGACTATACGGCCGGTAATCAAAAGAAAAAACATCAGAAATCACGGCACAAAGGAAAGAGCGCGAGACGCACAGGTATACTCCTCCCTCCAGTTGTAATCCTTTCAAGGAAAGCTCGAATTCGATATTCTCGACCAAGATCGTTTCCGGCCCCACCGATGCCACTTCTGTCCTGCTGCCGTGATGCTCTCTACGCACGTGTACTTGCCTCTTCCGAAGAAGATCTTAATCGGCTCGAGCTGGAGAGAAAGAGAGAGAGAGAGGACGGTGAATAAACGAAGCAAGAAGAAGACGTCGTTGAAGGGCGAATCTGTGGGCATTAGGCTCTCATACACGTTGAGGATGAAAGAGAATCGCGCGAGAAAGAGCGGGAGAGAGAGAGAGAGAGAGAGAGCGGCTAATTCGCGGAAGGGATATAACAGCTAAGTAAGCAAATCGAGCGGCAGGTTCTCTTTCTCTCGTGGCTCTTGGCTTTGAGGCTGCGGGTGAGTGACGCGTCGGCCACGTCATTTTGCCAGGATGTGCTCGTGATTTTTTTCATCCGCGCTGGGCTTGCTGAGTGCAGCGATCGTTATTCCTTTTTCGGTTGGTTGAGGCTTTGTTGATCCTCTTTTTGCATTCGAGTTGGGATTCGCAATTCCCGAGAGGCATTCTGTGCGGTATGCGGGATCGATGCATTGTTTTGATCCTCTGATACAGACATCAGTTGGTCATCGCGACTTTTTGCCAGGAGAAAGTGGCCTGCAATTAGCGGCCGTTACTCGACAAGTTAGTGAATTTGAAGTAATTGGCGGACTTGGAGATTAGAATGTAAAAGTGTAAACCAAAGATTAAAACTTTATTTTAATTAGCCTTAGAAGAATAATTAATTTTGCTGTTTGAAATAGATAGTTATTTGTAGGCAAATAAATTTTAACTCCTCTATTACAAATTTATTCACGTTTAGATAATAATTTAGTACCTGTTATTGAAAACATTATTAAGTTCAATGATGTTTATAAGTTCGTATAGCAATTTACAGTTCACTTTCTATACAGAACATAAAATTGTTAAAATTCATTATCGATTATTATTCTATAGTAAAGGCACCATAAAGTTGTCTAATAAAAATTGGCTTAATTCATCGTCGAATGAATTATACGTTACACCGAGCCGCGTTAAGTGTGTGGTACATAAAAACTTCAAGTATTTTATAACGCTTACATTTTATACGATTTACATAAATTACTTACACTTCGAGGCTTAACTTCGGCATACTTCATCTTAACCCGTTTTTCTTGAAGTATGGAACTCTGTAGAGACACCATCTGCTCACGGCATTAAAATTTAACGTCTTTCAGCCTTCCAATGAAGAAATACGCAGGGATACGAGGATCCAATTTAAATGTCTCCATACTTTTTAATGTGGCGTACAGATAACACAATTAGGATCTGTGAACAAATTTGGAATGCGAGACTAATTTGACAATCTGATACGAACGTCAAACTGACAAGTGAAAATCAAAAAAATTATAACACAGACATGTAATTAAGATAAGCTTCAAAAATTGACCGATAAGGAGTATTTCGGTTGTTGCATAAAGTTCAAATTCTCGTTGCGCTTATCAGAATCTCGATAAAGTATTAGACAATAACCAAAATGTCATATCAATTTTATTACACTTTTTCAAGGCTAAAGAGATCCATTTCAAAAATTACCGTATTACATGAAGCTTGCCAACTCAAATTTGATAAAAAATTTCAGCGGATATTCATTCTCCTTTCCACTCGCCATTGTTCCCTTTAATACTATGCATTACAGCTCCATTGCTATTTTACATGTCAAATCCAATTCTCCTTAAGCCTACAACATTAAGCGCTTCTCCTTAACATCTGCGTTAACTCCGCGATTACCTTCCTTCCGGCTTCCAGCGTCTGCCCGGCAAGCAAATAGCGTTTTATTTAATTTATTCGGTCGATGCCACGTCAGATCGTATCACGCCTGCATAGCATTAGCGCCGTTCGCCTGACGCTCCCGAGATTCGCACGGGCATTGCGTTGCTTCATTCTTCTTCGTTTTTTTTCTCCTTTCCTCGCCGACTGACACAGAAAGTAGACGTCGCGACGATCCGTTACGTTGACTTTCCATAATGCTCGTCACGGAGAGGCTGTTGCAAGGGCATAAGATTGAAATCGCAACGTAGCTGCGACGTCGTGTGTCTTTTAAGCTGTGTTTGTAAGTTGAGATTGGGTAGTTGGGTTTGGAGCTTCTGTTGTTTTTTGGCCTTCTCAGCATAAGGAAAATGGAAGTTTACTGTTGATATCAATTGTAGTTTTGAAGTTTAGACGAATTAATTCTGACAGTTTCCTGAAACTTATAAGTGTAAATAATAACCTAATCAGGAAAAAATTTTAATTTCCTCATTATTATTATTATAGATGTAATTAATGTTAAACAAACATTAGCTCTTTTAAAGTTAACTAAATAGCTGCGGATCTGTATTTGCTGTCCTATTTTCCTTTATTATTACGGTGTTCTCAATACGCCTGTTGTTGAAATGCGATGAATTATTAACACAGTCATAAATGCGATAAACTTATTTACTATTTAGATTGAAAAAATATTTTAACATGGAAAAGAAATAGCAAATTGATTTATTGTTATTGAATTTTACACACTGCTGGTGCAATAGCGGTCGAATTACAGATGATTTGCATGTAATTTTTGTAAACAATCGTAAACTTGGAACAATTTTAGAAATCCTAGAACATGATTTAGGATTTAATTTACAATAATTGCTTACAATTTTCAACGATGTACGCGTAATAACACGCCGCGAGGTTATAAAATCTTTTTTAATCCTTTTATCTTATTTGTATGTATTTGAATTTACATTGCTAATCGTTTTACAAAAATTGTGCTTTTAAATAGCTAATAAAATATTTGATGAGAAATATGCGACCAAATTTATAGCGGACATATTAGGCCATTAAAGTGTCAGCGAAATGACGGGAACAAAGAAGGACTAACCGCACGAAGCAGTTACATTCTCGCTTTAAAAATGCGCATAGATTTAGCCAAGTTCTTCATTCGAAATCTGAATTCCAAAAAATATTTATAACACGTTGGTTTTTTTAATCTTCACTTAAAATACAGCTACCTGCTATATGTATATATTCATATGTATGCAGCGCGTTTGACAGGCTAATATAAAGTATAAAATAACAAACATTTCCGCAAAAACGTTTCCACGACACGCGATAGTTCTGGCCAATTAACTTTCACTTTTTTATTGTATACGTACGTCTGTGTACTCGGGGCAATGGAATTTTTTACATGTTTGCTCTGCTCGCAATTGAAATCTTCACGGTAATACGGCGCACGTGTGCGTTCCGTATATAAGAAGCACAAAAAATGCGAAAAAGCGCAGACTTAATAAGCTGCGGGTAAACGCTGTAGTTTTACGAACATTTGCCTTTCAACGTGTGCTCTTAATTTAATTTAAACTTTTTGCCGCCGGTTTTGCATTGAATAGTAACATTGTATGAAATGTAAATATTTAAGGAATTAAAGTTTTTTGTCATGTTTTTCTCTTATACTGTTTAAGTTTAATCTTCTGTAACAAGATTAATTATAATTGTAAAATGTAGACAGATACAAATTGTGTACTCCTTTTCAGTAATTGTGTGAAGAACAGCAAAAACTGTTAATCAGCAATTATCAATAATTATGGTTTATCTAAATGTTTATCAAAGTAGTTTTCTAGTAACTATTATATTCCATACATTTATCCAATTATTTGCTACAATTGAAATGAATATTTGTTTAATATTAAAAGTTTTTGCATCAATTTAAAGTTAAAGTTTGCTATGAAAAAAAAAGACTAAAAATATCAAATAGTTATTACATAGAATAAGTCGAGTGATTATATTACTGTAGGCAATATATTGGTTTTTGAAAATTTTTACATTTTATAGACCGTAAAAGTGAACATAATGTAGTTTATAATTCCCTCAAATTAGGAAATGTAAAATTTTATACATATGTATATATGGCTAAATAATTAATTCTATGCCAACTATATATACGCAATTTTATGCTAAGGAGCTTCCCAATATTACTAACAAGTACAGTATTTGTTATTTTTACTCTTATAATTTTATCTTTAATCTTCAATTTTGTTTCGGTATCGAAACGTATTACAAAATATATTATTATATATTTTAATTTAATTTTTAGTAAGAAAGGCATAAATAAAGTACTGTAGGCAACACGGGAACGAAGTCGATTTTTCCCTAGGATTAATTACTGCTCTCGGTTCATTTTGGAATAAATAAACCCATCCTCGGAAAAAATTTTTGACTTTATTCCCTTACTTGCATAATCTACTATTTAGCATAATTATTTTGTGCAACATAGAGTTATTAAAAATTATAAATAAACTGCACATTGAACTCACTAACACATATTCACCAAAATTATCTTATACTATATTACAAGAGAAACTTCACAGTCTTAAAAATATCATTTTTCCCAATCAAAAGACCTACATCCATTTGGCCAATCTCAAAAATCCCAAAAACCCAAAACAAATCCAAAAAGCACCCTCTCAAAAAAAATCCTCGTAAAATAGAGCACCATCCTAGAATCGGGCCAGCCTCTCCACTTTCTCGGCCCCACGCAGCCTCCAACGCGCTCACATTCACCGGCTCTCCTAGTCAGTCTGCAGGCTGTAAACCGGCGAGCGTCGCGCCGCGGCAAAAAGAGAGAACCGCGAGACCATTGAGCTTTCTCGGGCTGCATTCATGCGCTCGTAGTAGTGTATATAGTAGCCGGCCGTTTTGCTTCGCGGGAGCGAGCGAGAGAGCAGCGCGTTATTTTTATGAATGACTCGAGAGAGCTAGAGTGGAAGGGAGAAAGAGAAAGGATGCACCGGTGCTCGCTAGGATGAAATGGGATTTAATTGCGGGTGTCGCGGCTTTTTTTTCTGATGGCCTTTTAAGCGCTGGGTTATTATTGAGAGGAGAGTTTTTATTGGGAGGACTGGCTGTTTATTATTGGCGATTGATGATAGTAATTAGGGGGATTTTGATGAATTGGAATGCGACGTTTTTTGGCCGCTCAGAAGTGTTTGTCTATCGTAACGAATTAGTTTGGTTTACGTAATTGTTGGGCTGGGATGATAGTAATTATGCGCGGTTATATTACAGTTTAATTTTAAAGGAGGTATGCTGTTTGTTGCATAATGCTTTTGTAAGAATAGAAGTTTACGGACTTTACGCTTTATTTATCTTTATTTACATGCAAGAAATTTAATATTGGCGTATAGCGAACCTTTTACATTATTTTGTTTACTTTTTAAAAAATGTATTCAAATGATATTTTGTAAATATTTTGAATTTATATTCCAATTAATAAAGTGCATTGTTGCTTTTGTTTAAGTATGTATTGAGCTCATGTAAAAATTTTAACTTGAATTTTCAGCATATTTATGCTTCCATTTATTTTCATTTTAGATTCAAATGTTCCAATTTACTTTAATATGATTTAATTGACGTTTCTTATAAATATTTCACATATTCTGAAAATATACCAACCAATTTTCAGAATATGAAACTTTATTTGAAGAAATCTCGCATTGTGAAAACGCATGAATTACAAAGTTTAAACTTTTTAAAAAAAATTTTATTTGTAGACGAATTTATTGATCTACGTATACAACATATTAATTTTATCTTAAGAGCAGAACTTACAAAAAATGTTTAAAAGCAATCCTTGCCCCATACAATTAAAAAATTACCTGATATCAATAACGTAAATTAACTTTATTTACATTCTAGTACTACAGTAATTGCGCCATTAGTCATAAACTCAGTCAAAAAAATCTCGAAATACGACGACTTGATATACAACGCCGTAATTATAACACATAAAATAGTAACTCTCCCATCCCCCGTCAGACACCAGCGCGAATGAAAAAGCCAATCCTACCTCCCAATTACCCAGGCAAAATAGTTACAAGCAACTCAATTATCCCCATTAGAATTAAGATGCGCACGTACATACGCAATTTCATCCTTTACCTCGTAAATAAATGAAAAGCCTCGCTATATTTACACTCTCGAGCTGCCGCGGATGATGACCGATTAATTATCCCTGAATTTACGGCGCGCCGGGATTCAACCGCATTGTCGCGCAGGTCGATGAAAAATGAGCCGCTTTTTCGCACGCCAACGAGCTGAGGAGGATATATATAAGCGCTGCGTTTCTCGCTCTTTATCGCTTCGGCTGCAGCGGCCTGTTTATTTGCGTGCGTTATATTAGAGGGGCTTTTTCGCTTGGGTATAAAAGGAAGGCGGTGAGTGTAGTTTTGGGCGAATGCTTTTATTAGGCTGGATTTGTTTTGACGTGTCTTGGGAGGTGGGGTGGGCTTGGAGTAATGATTCATGGGTGGGAACGGCGATGAATGAAATAATGAATGTTAGGAGTCGAATTTAATCAGATAAAACATTTGTTTTCTATGAGAAAGTAAGAGTTGCGCTGCCGCCTCGGCGTTTATACTCTCAAATGAATAATCGACTTTAAATATTTCAACGTTAACGCAAAAACGTTAAGAAACGTATCTCAAGTTCCGTTAACACCAAACTTCATAACGAACAATCGCTAATTTATTTCAATCCCACAACACACTATCCCTCTCGTAAAACGGCGCTTATCGGCAAACCGTCAAAACAGAGCAAAAACCAGCTGGCAACTCCACTTTCTCGAAAAGCAGCGCCGGCAGTCTCCGCTCAAACATTACCAATCGGCATTTTCCTTCTGATAATAATACTCCGAACCTCTAAATGCACACGAGCGTCCATAGTTATGCAAAACCACAGGCTTAACCGCACGCGCGCGCGCCTATGCAGATAACTTCTCCGGCGAGAAAAAGGCTCGGATAAACAAACGAGCTCCTTATGCGAATCCGCGCGCGAGCCGTTTCCTCTGCGGAGCCCGCGGAATGCGGTTTTCCGAGTCTCTATGTGCGCGCAGGATTCAGACGCGGATTGTATGAGTGTGTGTGTGTGTGTGTGTGTGTGTGTGTGTGTATGGCCGGATGCCGGCGAGCGGCGAGTTTTATCGCTGATTAGGTAATACACTTAGAGCGAGTGCGGGAATTAAAGGAAAGCGCCGGGGTATTGGGGAAGTTGTAAAGATTTTTCCTGGATTTGTCCGTGTTGATAGTTTGTTGCTGTATGGAATTGCAAAGTTTACGGCGCGCCGAGTTAATTTGGCTTGAAAATCAGGATCGGAAGAATTAGCCAGCGTTATTTTAGCTCGTCGGACTTTCTCGAGCCAAAACAAGGGGCGGGCCGAAATTTCAAAAAAAATAGTATCAATTGTCCATCGGCGCAGACGCGTCCAACAAAGCTCCAAATAAGCCGCAGGCTATTTTCGTGCTCTCGTCCCTCTAGAGGGGGTAAAAAAGCCTCAGCCCGCGCTCGCCAACACATGTCTGGGAGAATCGTTCTTTTTTAAAAACGTCAAAAATTAAAGCCTCCCGAGACGTACCCGCAGACGGAAATATCCATATGCACGTGCTGAGCGCGGTGTCGCGAGGCGTGGGAACGACGGGCCGGGCCAAAGGGTTGCTCTCTCTCTCTCCTCCTGTATATACACACGCGCATTCCGCTCTCCCGCAAGATGAATATATAATGACGGCCGAGCCGAGTTTTGTTGTTATTTTCGTCAAAACGCTTGTCGGGCGAAAGCGGCTACTTTGCGCTCATTAGCATAAGAGCGACTGTTTGAACGATTTGCGGCTACTTGTGCAACGATCCTTTCTTCACCGAGCGCAGCTCCTTTTTATTAGGGCTAATTGCGATAATCTCGGCTCCCGGCTGTTTCGCCAAATGTCCGCTTTTTGCGCGCCTCAAATTTTAGCGACGGAGCGTTAAGCTGGAAGCGTGTAAGACGGCGCTTGTAATTGCGCCGAGGGAAATACCGTGAATAACGCGCTGTTTTTAATTGGAGAATCGCGAGGGAGGAAGCTAGGTAAGAAGTGCGATTGTGGCTACAGCTGCTTAGATGCTAATCGCTCATTAGAATTTTCTGTTTTATTAGAAATTTTAATGCTAAGGAGGAGATATAAATTAAGTTTTTTCCAAGGAAGTGGCGTTCTTACAACCGTTTGGAATCGAGATTGCCAGTGATAACCCAGTTTTGAATTTCTAAGTGAATGTGGGATAAATCATATATGTATAGGCGAGTAACCGCAAGTCCGAAATTTTCGCGCTCGCTATTAATCACGCATATATCGCGATCACGAATTTCGAATTCAACATATATTAAGCTTAAACTCAACCGTGCCGAGCGGAAATCAAAACACGCACACGGTTTAAAAAAAAGCGGAAAGCCGATGCGTCGACCTGCAAGGCCAATCGACGCGCCGGACGCGCTCAGTCGTTATTATATCGTTCGCGGAATATAATTTTGCATACATTTTATCCGGCGCTCCGACTTTCCTTTTACGACCGAACAATTAACACGAGCCTTCCTTCTTTTATCTTCACGCACTTTTTTTGCCCGCCGAGTTTTCGGACTTTCTAATTAGCTATCGCTACCGAGGCGCAATTATCATGATCGTTCATCGAGCGCAGCTGAGCAAACGATCCGCTAATTTATAGCTAGGAGCTGGTTCGATTAATTGGAAAACTACTTATTACTTTTCTCGCTAAGCTGGTGATAATGCAAGGCGCGTACGGAGAATTTTTCCTGCGTCGATCGGGCTGTGATTTACTCGGCTTGCTCTATGTTTGCTTGAAATCTTTTGAGAAATCTCAGGGCCGCTGGGGGCTCCCGTGTGTGAAGATATTGTTTGTTTTGTATAACTAATGATTTTGATTAGGGGAAAAGTTTGATTAGTGTTCTGCAGAGTCTGTTTGAACTTTTCTAAATTAAATTGAAATCTGATTTAAATATCTGTAAACGTACGTTTTCAACGTTCTCTTTACACTCTATACAATACTACCAGAATTACACAGAAACACTAAAGAATTTAAAAAAACTCTAAATCAATAACGAACGCCTAGAATGCCGAAAGAATGCAACCAGCCCGGCCTCGCTCCAGCTTTATCGATTCATCGTTCTTACAACAAATCCACATCCTCATAACCGCTCCACAATAACCAGCTCTCCCAACAGCTCAAGGTCCCTTCGATTACCACCCGCGCTCCCTGAACAAAGACTTTCACCTATACCCACCGCATCATCAATTCGCACCATTTCTTGCAAAAGGAGAGAGAAGAAACTCGCTCGTTATCGGCTCCGTATAGGCCGGAAGCCCCGCACGCACACAGAGCCGCTCCCCCAGGGTCATCCTACGTCTCGAAGGATGTCTGCTCTTCAATTAAAACGTGTTACGCATCTGCCGGCATGTAGAGTCGCATGTCATTTTCTTCTCGCGCACGCGAGGTTACGCTGTTTGCTGTGTGCGTTGGGATCGTGGGTAGAGCGCGATTTTTTTTTTTGCTTGGGTTGGACGTCGCTTATTGGGCTTTCTTTTCTAGGAAGGATGGAGGACAATGGTTAGATCGGTTTGTTTCTTGGAGGAAGGGATTTTAGGTGTAAATGTTTTTGGTAAAGGGATTTTTTTAATTTTGATTTTGATGAATTTGCAGGTTGGTTTTAATTATACTTTGCCGTTTATGGTTCGTATGGGACTCGGCTTGCATGAATAGCGATGGGACTTTTTAATGACTGAATTAGGATATTTGTCGTTCATTTTAGAATGAATAAATTGTATTTTTCTTATCTTTTACAATCAAAGCAAGAATCACAATTATTTTTTTCAATGAATACTTTTCAAATTTGCTTCTATGCATATCGATAAGTTGGTGTTTAACTACGTGCGAAAAAGTACGTAAAAAATGTATTTCCTTGATGAACTGGTCCAGTATTAAAATCTTTCCTTATGTATTCCCCATCCAACCATTATTATATAACCTCACTAGCGTCACAAATATCAAATTCCCAGTAATTCTCACAATCGCAGCGTCGTGATTCACGCAATTCACTCCGGAAAGCCAGCCCAAGCCTCCAAAAAAAGCAGCCAATTCTCAGTATAAAAAAATCAGCTTCCGCACACTGCACCGACATCCCGCTATCAGCTCTCCAACCGCACTCCAGTTCACACATCGCAAAACCCACACAAAACGCGCAAAAACGAAAAATCCTAAAACTCCTAATTCCCATTTGATCTGCCAACCCCCTCGGGCTGCTGCGAGCCACACCGACGTATGAATTATTTACGCGCGTTAGCTCGACGACAGCGGCTCGATTTATTATTCCAGCTCGCTGGATGGAAAAAGGCGATCGCGCCCAGAAATTCGCCTGCGGGGCTCGCGCGCGCGCGCAGCGGAAAAAGAAGACATTAGTCAGCAGCAGCGCGCCGAGCGGAATTGCAGAGCGAGCATGAGAGAAGAGCTCTAGTGCCACTTGGCGGACAGCTGCCGCGTTCTCTCTTTGTGTGTATGTATATGCGTGTAATATCGAGCGCAAGTGTACCGAAGATCGAGCCGAGTATGTGTCGTCACTTCCTGTCCCTTTTCCCGCGACTTTCGAGGCAAGTGGTTGTGGGGAGGGTTAGTTGATGGGATGCTGGTGTGGGTTATGGGAACGGTGGAAATGTTGGGATGTAGCTTGGGGTTGGGTGAGTTTTGGGTGCTGGAGAAAAATGGAGCATTGTAGTTGGCGCGATGGGTAAGATGGGGGTTTGCGGAGCTGATTGGCCGTTTGTCAATTTGTAGAGATTGCTTCTGGTCTGGTTAGTTAGGTTGGTAGAGTGGGTTGATAAGTGGGTGAGGATTATTGTTTATTGTAGCTGGTTTGTGCTGCAATGATTTAAAATTGATGTTAATGGATAGTTTTGAAATTGGTACAGTCCTGCTGACATACTTTTTTACTTATAGTAAATCAATTGCCTTGGCAAATAAAATCAATATGCCTAAAATAAGATATTGATATTGAAATTTAATTTTTTAAAAGTTAGTTTTATCTCTAATGAAAATCTAGTACGTAAATTAAAATCGATAATTCATACCTTTTTCCTCGTTTTATTCTAACCACACACTCAACATCTGAAACCTCCACAAATCAGCTGATTAAAATAAACGTCCGAATAAACCTGAAAACTCAATTCCCAATCTGGAAATTATGCGACACATGAGGAAACAAATTGCGCTATTACCAAACCGCGATTACAGAATAGCCGTACCCTCCAGCCTAGAAATCATTAATACCAACCTCGAGTATTTAAAAGCCAGCGCGGACATCTCCATCAGACAGATACGAGCTTATTAAAACAAGTTCGTTCTCATTGCTCGGGCCGCTTTTTGCGGTATCGCTGCTTGGCAATAGGTCAGCGGAGGCTCGACTCGATTACGCGAGCGCCAGACAGCCTGATCACCTTGCTCCCCGTCATTAGTCGCCGCTCAGAATGACTTTCTTCGCGAATTAGCGCCTAGCGCCTGTTTCTTTTTTTGCAGTTTCCAGTTCACATGCGTGAGGAAATGTTTCTGTGTGCGGCTCTTGCCTTGCTCTCGTTGAGGGGGATAGATGGATGGTTGCGAGATGTAGAGGAGTAATGAATTGGACGCTGAAGTGATTGTTAATGAGAGAATGCGATGTCGATACGAAGTTTCTTTTAATTGAAGTTTGCGTCACTTGGCTGGTTTTGTTTCAGCTTTATTGGCTTTATTGGAAGCTTTGAATGAAATTCTTTTTACTTTAATTAAATAGGTCGATTTTATTATGGAAAATTTAATTAACAAGATCTCTTTTTTAATATAATCAAACTAATGAGGTAGAATATAAAAAACTTGGCAAAGACTGTTTATCTTTGTCGTGATGAGTTTACATTTTATGAAATATGCATTAAATCTTTTCGTATCACGAGAGATCGAAAAAGTCTGCCAGACGTTTGCCAGACTACGTTTTGCAATTCAACAGACTGGTAAATTAGGATGAAAGAGCATTAAAAAATTATGCGCGTGCAGCGCCATAAAATTAAAAAATTCACGCTTAGAGCAAGATACGTTTTATCAATTGGACGTTGTACAAACGTAATAGCAGATAAAGCTATTTACAAATATCATAAAGTCATTATATGCCAAACGCGGTTACTAAACCGTTACAATAATATGCGATAATGCACTGAACGTTGTGCGCAACGAGATATATATCGTTTGTTATTTCCCCAACAACAAATCGTAAATTAAGCAAATTCGCACTTAGGAGACCTTCACCTGTCAAAGTCCTAATACAATTTCGGCGCAAAACGTCGATAAGACATTTCCATTTCGACTTGCGCTAATTCAATAATCGGAAGCACTGCGCAGCAGCCAGCCTCTTATCCTGTTTGCGGAAGTTTTTATCAAGCTCTAATCAAGCTCTCCACGTGCTGGGAGATGCGTGCGACAACGCGTATTGAGAAAGCGGTAATCTGAGAGGTAACCTTCCGAGACTCGCTGCTTTTTTTGCGCAGTTTGCCTGGCCGATAAAAGAATTTGCGCAGCTTTTACTGCACGTGGATTGTATCGTGCCACTGTGATGCTCATGTAATCGGAGGAATAAGTAAACATTGTATGTTTGTATTTGGGTTATTGATTAATTTGTTGATAATTATCGGTAATTAATACACTTCATACTTCTGCAGGCGTGATGCAAAAAACGTTGAGTACTCTGGTTACACAATTTCGCACGTGGACGTTTTCATCTGCGCGACGATCTTTTTTCGCACGGTGATAAGAGCTCAAGAGTAAATTATCCGCGCATTTAAGTGTGTTTAATGTGGGATGAGGAAGGTGAAGGTGTGGAAATTATACGCTACGTGTACAATTTATTGTAACATTGTAAAGATTTTTACCTCTGGTGGATAATTTTTACCTTTCTTGTTCTATTATTTACTATGGATGTAAAGAGAATTTTCAGTAATGCATATGGATAATCATAAGATACAAGAAACTTTTTCTGTTTATAATTTATAATCTATAAGGATAATCTTTACCTTTCTTGTTCCATTATTTACTAAGTTGCAAAGAGAATTTTCAGTAGTGCATATAGATAATCATAAGATAGTTTAAGAAACTTTTCTTGTTTATAATTAAATTATTTTCTAAATTTTAGTATTAGTACTCTCTCACATTTATCCGACAAGTTCTCCAACCAACC
Source organism: Eupelmus urozonus (assembly GCA_900480035.1). Lineage (NCBI taxonomy): Eukaryota > Metazoa > Arthropoda > Insecta > Hymenoptera > Eupelmidae > Eupelmus > Eupelmus urozonus. The sequence goes on along the minus strand of UELX01000273.1, from coordinate 16,281 downwards.
AAAGCCATCAATCCCCACATCCTTTCAAAACTCGTAGACCAGCATAACCCCGTGCTTTATCAAAACAACGTTTACAAATTGTCCGAGCCAGCGTGCGGCCAAAACATTTATCCGTCCGCGCCTCAATCTGACCCCCTCGCAAACGCATACCGCCAAGTCAAAACAAACACGGTCCCTGTCTTTCTATCCCTTTTGTCGACGATATCCGGCGCAAAAATCGATAGGCACGCGTCGCGCGCTGCGAATTTAGCCGCGCGCCTGCCCAACTGTCCCTCGGCGCGATGGTAAATTTAGACGAGAGGCGCCCGGCCCTTTCTCCTCCGCAAGATTTAGGCGCGATCCGTCCTGCTGCTGAAGACGGCGTTAGGTAATGCTTTTAATTATAGCGGTTAAGGTATTTTTGGACCCTTTAGGGTCTTTCTGGGGGTTTGTCGGGAACGGCTTTTTTTGTCAGGGCTTTGAGTTTTGGCTATTTTCTTTCTTTTCTCGTTTTCCTTTGGTTTGGTGATGTAATGCAAGTGTTCTTAGGGAAGGTTCGAAAATTCTTGTTTTTGTTGTTAGTACTGGTATTGGAAAAGGGAAATACTCGATCTGTGCTCTGATGTAATCATTTCAACTAATTAATTTATTGAGCTAATATAATTAAAGTATTTTTAAGTTTCTTTATAATTTAATATTATGCAAGACTATTTATTGATTTTTGCAATTTTTCAGTGTAAGGGGATGCATTTCCATTTTATATACCCTGTACTTCGCAAGCACATGAAAAAGCCAACACGAAGCAAGTACATGCTCTATGCTCCGTATATGTATTGAAAATAAAAGAAATTGTACGGAGTATAAACTTTCGCAAACCAGTCAGCGTAGGTTAATATTGCATAAAACATACGTAGTGCGTTTTTCTCCGTGCAGCATGTTTGAAGTTTATTGAGGCACATGTAGTAACCTTGAGATACGATCACGTTTGTTGAATGGATTTCATAACCGTTGGCTCTATTTATAAACTTTTTAATATAATGGCTAGTACAATATTTTTGTTTCTCTGGATGTTAAAAAAATATTGACATTTCTTGCTTATTGAATAAAAATTATTAAATTGTAATATCTGAAAATAAACATCATTTTCTGGGTAAAGTATTATCAATAAAAATGAATCTTCGAATTTGAAATTTAAGTTCCAATCTTAAACAAGGTAGTTGAATCATCGCTTCAAAAATGCATATCAAAACGGGGAGATTAGGTATTTGCAAACAATACTGACCATTAAAGAAAGTATTGTTACGAGTTCGAATAGTACTATCATAGACTTCGTTTTTCATCAGCAAAGGGTCACTAGTGCCGGGATACCATCTACGTAGCCACATTCAAACAACGCAAATAGAATACCATGATTCGTACATTCAAAAAAATGCGTTTAAAATAAAACGGTTAGCGCTTTTTATCATCCCGATAAAACTTCCGCAGTAGCGCTAAAAATTCCCGCTCATTCAGCCGCTAAGCATTAATGGAGAGGAAGCAGCGCCTCATCGCAGGAACGACTTCATTCAGAAAGATTTTTCGGTCTGCAGCCGCCTACGCTCATATATGAATGAATTTTTTCTCGCTGTAAAAAAAAAAAAAAAAAAGAATTGGACTGTCTGCTCCGCCGTCTCGCTTGTTCGCAATCGTAGCGCAGGAGGAGGATCGTGTCGCCGGTTATTAATAATGCCATTAAGTGCGACAGTCCGTACGGCTTCCGCGCCCCCTACACTGAGCGCTTCTCGAGCAGAAGACAATCCAGAGAGCTCGTTTGGCTCTGCGGCGACTGTTCTTTTTTTTTCTGTCTGTCTTTCTCTCTCGCTCTCGTCTTTTTCTCGCTTCCCCCTAAATCTAACTGCGCGACGATTGTGTTATGTGTCGTCTGCGAGCGATTCGCGCGCGCGAGACTTTTTTTACTAGAGATGTTGGATGAGTATTTATTTATGGTAATGAGATAAAAGTTTTTTTAGAGTGAGAATTTGTGGATCTAAATTAGTTAGGCTTTCATTTTTAATTATACGCTTTTATATAATTCGTTAACAAATTTTGTTTAACTATTTGGATAAACGTTATTCCACATCGAAAAAAAAATGGTTGAGATTATTAACTATGACTACATAATTATGTTAAATGGTTTATGGTTATGACTACTAAAGTATGTGGTAGTCTGTACCATGTGTCGTACTTATGGCTACTATACGAACGTGCATAATAAGGCTTATTAATTTTTCTTGAACTTAAAAAATTTCTAAAATGTATTTGAACATACTTAAACATATTTTTGTTCTACTTTTAGCAAAAAAAGTTAAACCTTTTTATGTTATGTTGAAAAGAAACGACAATTTGAAGCAGCCGCCGAATTGCAAATTAAAATTTATAGTTTTATGTATCAAATTTCAAACCTTTCGATGAAATTTTCCAATTTCCACATATATATTTTTTACAAATTCCATTATTTAAGCTTTTGTTTTGCATAACAATATTTGAATATAGAACAATGAAACGTACGTATTGCATATGCGATGGCTAATCGTTGAAAATATGCTATCTTGAACTGTAAAGATAACTAAATTGCGTTTGACAGTTGCTATTGTTGTAAAATGTAGTAGCTTCCACCATTCTTTTCTTTTAGTGCAATTTAAAGATATTTTTGTATAAAAAATTAGACTAATTTAATCTTTTGTAAAAAACAATTAAAGTCTCTTTCTAACTCTAGAATACTATTGTTAACTTTTTTTTCAAAAGTTACAAGCTATCTCAAACACAATCATTAACTAATTTTTCCCAAATTGTTCTATTTGTTCGTCGACCATACTTCCAGGTATCAATCTACCAAATTCTGCAGACGCACAATTTCCAAAACAATCATGTCATCAGCTGTACCCAAACAAACGAGTTTAACATTTCAATAATCCATTGTAAGTTGCGAAAGCCCATACAGCTAATCAGGCTCCTCGATGCTCAGAAAACAGGCCTAGAGAAAGAAAGAGTGAGAGAGAACGAGACAGAGGAGATAAAAAGGGACGCACAGAGAGGCAAAAAGAAGCGATTGTATATAGCAGCGCGGGTTAGAAGAACACAGGAGCGAGTAGCTGCCGGTAGAGACAAAAGCGAGCGAGAAAGACGCAGGCCGAATTCTCACGAGGGAGAGAAAGAGAAGAGACAAGCGGCTCGATTCTCTTTGCTCTTCGCGCCTCGAGTGCTGCCAATTGCCGACGGCTTTGTAATTTCACTTCGACAGGGAGCCCGGGGTATAATGGCTCGCTAGACGACCAGTCGTCTACGGCGCGCTATATATATACGCACGCGAGAGAGTATCGTCGCCTATAATGACGGGGACGTAATCCGCCGAAAAAGTGGAAATTGGTGAGAAGCCAACGAATTCCCGACGGGGCCAGGAAACATTTTCTCGCGTCTTTATTATCGCGGCGCGCGCGCGCGTGCCCGCTTTTTTTTTACAAAAGAGAAAAAGCCTCGAGAGCCACTTAGTGCTCGAGAGTTTCTAAGAATACGATTTGCTCATTAAATAAATTTGCCGATAATTCTGGACCGACCGCGCGCTTTTTGGCACTTTTCGTTTGCTAAATTATAGGAGAGACGAGTTTTTTCGCGTGTGGGTGAGGGCTGCTGCCCTATTTTTTGAGACTGGCCGGCGAAGGGATTACGCCGGTTTCTGGAAATTGTTTTACATGAGAAGTTGATTTTTGAAATTTTTTGTCCTCTACTTCTTTACCTCGTCCAAATAGGGTTTGTTTATATTTTAAACAAAAAATTAACACTAACATGACTAATTCAATAAAAAAGCCCCTCACACTCTGCTGTAATCCAACCCGAAATATAATTTCTCATTCGCCACATCAAAGCGTCATATGAACAGAAAAAAAAATCCGTAAATCCCAACAACCACGGGGCGCGTCGTCCGCTAGATTAACCATGCACAACCGGCGCGCGCGCAACTCCCTTACATAACCCGGCCCGCCCCGCTATTTTTTTGCTCGTCCGCAAGCCATAAAACAACGCAACTGCATATATACGGGAGGGAGCCGAGCGACGAAGACCCTCGGGGCGGTGCTCGAATAATCGGCGGCGATTTTTCCTTCGGCCTGCACGTGTATTACGCCTGTGTGCGTAGGCATCGCATGCATCACGTGCGCGACGATTCGCGCATGCGAGCAAGAGAGAGGGAGAGGAGAAGGAGAGTGACTCTTAGTCACTTGGCACGCACGGCATTTCCGGCAATGCGACGCCGGCCGGCGATGCTGAGAACCAGAGTAGGAGGACTGATAGCGAGGAATGGCAGACTAAACTAGAGCGAATCGAGTGGCTGAGGATGTTTGAAGATTTCGAGGCGATTGGGTTTTGCGGTTGGTGAGGGATTGGTGTTGGTTTTTTTGTTTTGTTTTTGAAGATAGAGAATTGTATTGATGACATTTTTTTTTTTTTCTTTAATATACGTGATCTGTTCGTATTTGAGCTTTCCTTCGTAGGCTCTTCAATTTCTTAAGAATCTTGACCAACGTTTCGATACATATTTCTTCTATATTTATTTAGTACTGTTTTTAATTCTACTAATCTAAAGAGTTTAAAATGGATAAAAGAAAATTAGTAGCAACACCAAAATAAAATCTGATCTCTTAAGTTTGTGATACCTTTTTAACTTCGATAAAGGATCAATTCATTTCATTGCTCTCTGATATTGACGAAATCTTTTTTTTTCATAGTTTATCTATATATAAATTACAGATTCTTAGCTAGTTAAAAAGTTTGAATGTATAGTAAAATTGGTCAGATTAAAAAATTAGTAAGTTTGAGACAATGAGTTTTCACAAAAAATGGTGCGATAAATGTAAAGCAATTAATAACAGGTTTTATTATCACAAAATATGTTTTACTATGAACTTAAATAAAACAAATGTAAACAAGTTTAATTTTTTGCTTTAATTCTATTGTACCATTTTCTAAGCTTTTATTTAAAAAAACTTTTCATTAGTTTTTAACCAATATAGTCAAAGTTTTAGACAATTGGAATTTAATATTTAAATTTTGTCAATAATACTATTGAATAAATTGTTACACAATTTTAAAAATTAGTATTTCTGATCACATTTTTTTAAAATCACAATAAATCACAAATAATCTTTTTATTTTTTCATTTACATTAATTTACTGAAACAAGTCGTAATCGATTAAGAAACTTTTAAAATAACAAAAAATAAAATTAAAAAATATAATAAAAAAATAAAATAAAATAATTAAAAATATTCAGGTGACTAATTTACACTTTCGCCAGTTCGTCATTGAAATGATAATGAATCTTACCTTCATATTAATGTGTCGTGTAAAAATTGAAGTAATAAATATGAGCTCTAAATGATCTTGAAATAACATCAATTAGGATTAAATTAATCGGAAGAAAGTAAAACTAACCTGGCCGATTAGAAATCTAATAAAAATGATGATGAATGAAAAGTAATTATAATTAAATTGTAGATTTTGTTACGTTCTTGTGTAATCGAATTGATTTTAGCGTAGTAAATTTTTATGCTCAAACTTATTTCACTGAATTGTAATTTAAAGTGTTACAAGTTAACACGAGTTATTCAATTAATTGTTCTTCAAAAATCCGTATAATTTAAAATTTTTGTGTAAAAATTTACCGGTTTGAAATTAACGCACGACTTGTTATTTATTTTGACACAAGTTTCTGATGTAATCCATTTTAAATTAACGATTTATGGTGAATATGACGCAAGAAAATTTAAAATGTATAAAATGAAATCTTTACGTGTTAAATCGAAACAAATTAGCGAAAAAGAAGATAGTTAGGAAGTCAAGCAAAGAGATGAGTGAGTGAGAGAGAGAGAGAGAGAGAGAGAGAGAGAGAGAGAGAGAGAGAGAGAGAGAGAAAGAGAGAATAGCGAGAGTCGAGGAAGTACGAAATAATGCGCGAGTCAATTGTACATATAATGCTAAATTTAATTGCAGCAGGTTGTTAGGCGTTTTATTTTAATTCGCTTTTAATACGGACTTTTATAAGAGATATTATTTATCTTACATATCGTAGTATAGTCGTAAAGAGAGTTTCACGCGTGTACTTAATACACGGGGCATCGAATTAGTGAGTATAATTGAGCCTTATCAGCGATGAGAAATGGCTAATTAAAAGCGCTGCAGCCGAACTTAATGCAATCATAAAGCGCGCGATTACCTGCACTTGTATCTATACATATTACGCGTAAACTAAAATTACATCTCATTTTCGCCGATCTTATCCGCTAGCGAGCTATTTTTAATTTTTAATTAAATCTATTGACATTTTCATATTAAATTTTTTAACGAAGGAGACATTTTAAATTGAAGAAATTTCTTTCTAATTTGTAATCATAACAAAACGATTTTTATCTGGCATGGTAGAAAAATTATAAGTGGTTAAACAAAATTAGGTAATTTATTTTATTATTATAAGTTTGTTAACATTATTTAGTGAAAAATTATATAAATTCATATGAAAATTTGCATCTTAAATCTATTGCACGTGTATAAGTCACTGTAGTGTGAGAAAGAGTATCTAAAACGAGAAGACATTTTTCTGAATCAGCGGATTTCCGGACTTATTTATGGAACATTGAGGACTCTTATATCGATCCAGTAAAAAGACTCTTCTTAAATACACGGCATGGAGTCACAAAATTTATGTTCCATTTAGCTAGCAGATGGGTCCAGTTCAATTTTTTCACAATAGTGGTAAATAACTTTGCTGATTCAATGAAAAATACGCTGTTCACTCGTTAGCACTATGCTTTCTCAAAGAAATTATTAAAAATTTTTTTGTAATATTATAATATTTTTAAAAAATTTGTTACACATTTTATATTTACTAATGTTGCATGTAGTATTTATTTCTGCAACATCATTCATTTACTTAAGTTAGTTTTAAATTATTAGATTTTTAAAATGCTTTTTATAATTATTTTAAATATTTCGATTACGTAAAAAATTTTTTTTGTAAAATAAAATGTTTGTGTATTTATAAAAACATTTTTATTAAGTCATTTAAATACACAGTAAGACAAAGTGTCTATTCAATTATTTAATATTTCGAACCTAATTATTTTCTCAAATCCAAAAATTAGGTAAAAAAGTATACTAGATGCATAAAACAAAAGACATATATATATAAACAACATTTAAGATCTTTCATTATATGGTTAAAATATAAAAAGCAATTACATGAGAATTTATAAAAACATGATTATATGTATGAAAAATTTATTGCATTAATTTTTCATAAATTTTTCTTACTGTACATGAGGTAACATTTTTCAAAAAATATCAATAAATCACATTTTAGTTTAAATTTATAAAATAATAGATATAAATCAATTTATCAAATTCTAAATCGAATATACACTGAATAAAGGTCCAATATATATGAATAAATTTTTGTGAAATTTCATTGCATAGATACGTTATAAATATTTCTATTTTTTAAATTAATAAACAATTTAATTTATTAATTAAAGCAATAATATTGAACTATAAGATATTAAAGATTAGGAATGTCGTAATAAAATTTCATGTTAAATAAACAAATTTTTAAACAATAATTGTTTAAATATTCTCAATTTATTCAGCAAAACATTATGCATACAATCTATGTTTATTACATTGTGTGACTATCAACTGTACAATAGACATCGTACCGAGTTACGTCATATATTCTGTTAGTACGCTTAATGTCCTAAACGTGGCGTCGTGAAAATGTAAACACTCAATCAAAACAATACCTGACGGCTACAAAAGAAATCGGACGCACAGTGACCGCAGGAGATAGTACGGCTAGGACAATCTTCTTTTCCAAAGTACTTTTTGTAATTGGGCTACCGACAGATGGTGGCCCCCTTTAAATATCAAACAAAATCGATGAAGTTCACCGCATGAACATTTACATCCTTTAACTGATCTGCAATGTAAGAGAAATAAGCTTATTAAAATAAGTTAACTCGGTCAATCTGTGTTTAGTGACTTATTGTTAAGGTAGTAGCTGTGATCATACACACACACCTACATATAATTAATTATAAAATTTTGTAAACTACAGAATCCTTAAGAACTTCGGGAAAAATAAATTTTTGTATCCAAGAATACTCTGCACAATTTCAGACTGATTCACCATCTAGATTTTAAGATGTAATACTCAATTAAAGTTTTCTCATTTTGGAAATCCTTACATTGCAATACATCTATATTTATGTAAAACTAATTTTGAAAATAAGTATATTATGAAGATAAAAATTAATTTTACTTAAAGTTCTTATTATTCTTTTTATGTTATATAACAAATTATATTCGAATAACAAAATATATATTAGAACACAATTATTTTTTTAAATAGAGTTTGAAGAAAAAATTACTCACCTTATGCAGCGGAGATCGACACTACGATGTTGAACCGACTCTGAGTACAGCAGTGAACTGCCTCAGAGTCAGGATCGATCTGCCTGAAGTTGGCGGCGCATACCCTTTTATACTGGGAGCATCCAAAGGTGCAGGGATAGAGGGTGAGTTGCCCCTCCACTCCTGCACCTATCGGTGCAATGCAGTGAATCTCTGTACGGTCAAATCCCCCCTGCAGTGAGGGCATTCGAGAGGGTTTCGCCCTCCACTCCTGCATGTTTGGGTACTTCTTCTACGAAGGACAGTTGGTTCCAAATTTGTACCACCGTTAGGAAAAGTTTGATCCTGACACACCCTTCGCTTCGGACTTTCCTTTCACGAAAGGCGGTTGATTCCAAATTTGTGCCATCGCTAGGGAAAGTATAATCTTGACCCTCCCTCCACTTCGGAGTATGGTACGACATAAACGCCTCTTTTACTGCAGGCAGGTTTGACCCTAGCACGATCCAACATGTTTAAGTTTATTTTATTGTTTTGAGTCATGCTATACCTGTTAATGAAAGATTTGAAATTTATGTTATCAATAATTTTATAAAAACTAGTTATAGAAATTTTAAATTATCTTTACTTGTCTTTAACAAAAATATGTGATTATAAATTAAAAATACGTTACTGATTCATTAACACTAAGTTTTCTCAAAGGAATTTTAAGTATTCAGCAAATTATTTTATCCTAAATCAATTGAGCGACATATAGTTGAAAAACTCGTTCTCTTTTTTATTTTATATTTACAAAGTATCATTATTTTTTTATCTTTCTATTATCTTTTTACATTTATTAAAATTTATATATTTCAATATTTTATGACAATATATTTATTGTTTATATCTAATTAATATATGGAGGGCTCAGTGCCAAAGGGAACCAAGTCCATTTTGAAAAACAGCCTTTTTTTAACGAAGAAATGCCTATATTTCTGAAATTTCAATAAAAGAAACTTAGTTATCTTTGGATTCTGCAATATCCAAACACTATTTATGTAAATAAGTATACTGATCTTTCAATCTAAATGCTAGTTTGCTTCAATACAGCATTTTCTTAAAAACACGTTGAATTGCGCTTAGTCTCCTTTTGTTCTGAACCCTCCATTTAATAATTTTACGTAAAAAAAGTATAAGAAATTTTCTAAAATATAATTTATTCTTACAAAGTTATTTGTGAAAGTTATTTATAATACAAAGCAAGTTTACAAACGTAAAAGATTTTTAACCTCAAAACGAAATAGTCAAAAGTACAGACAAATAAAAAATACAGGACGCGCGAAGCGCACAAAGTGTCACTAGTATAATAAAAAAACTGATACTAGAATATTAATAAACGTTATATATTATGATAGATCTAATTAAGTACTACAAAATATTTAAAAAATGGTTGGAAAAATGCTTTATTTCATTAAGTGCATTTCAAAAAACGTAAATATTTAAAATTCGAAAATTTTTTAATTTTTAGTAAAATCAAAATGATGTATGAATTTCTGTGAAAATAAAATAATTAATTTATTTCCATACATAAAACTTTTTAAATAGACAAAATAAAACAATTCTAAGTTTGCTATACTGTAAGCTAAGATCAAACAAATATACATATAAATTTTTATAACATTTCATAGAATAATTTTTATGCAACTTGTTTGAAAAAAATCATTTTTTTCACTTTTTCGTCTTTAAAATAAATCAATACATTCAATGACTCAATACTTTGTAGAAATATAATTCTAAATAAGACAAAGTTATAGCATTAATTTCAAAAGATTATCTCAAATAGTTTTTGATTCATAAATTCTGTAAATTTCCAAAAATAGGAACTTTATAATAAAAACCTTGGCTCGTGTAGTCCAATAAATTCAATTATTACATATTTATAATAAAAAACTAATCTTAGAATATTAATAAATGTTATATATTATAATAGATCTTATTGACTACAAAATACATACAAATTATTGAAAAAAACTATTTTGCACTAAAATGAAAAATAGCAATCGAAAATTTTCACCAATACAAAGCTTTCTCATTGAGAAAGCAAAATTTAGCGATTCCGCGACAATTTTTTACTTTTTATTTTAGCAAGTGACTCCAGTCTTTTTATTTCAATTCTTTTCAATTTTATTTTTACATATCCTAAACAATATAAAAAAATTCACTCCATCCAAGATTTATTCTCCCACACAAAATAAATATCTATTTTCCCATCCATTCAATTTCGCAATAGCTCCCAACATTTCTAAAATCCTCAGAAAAAGACCGTAACCACCCACGATTGGCCAACATCGCGTTCGATTCCCCATAAAAATCACTCCTCCCATCTATCCCACCGCGAGAATCCAGGGCCAGAAACCCCCCTGCCTCTCCTCTCCACGCATAGCAGAGCGCAAAAAATCCTAGCACAGTATCCAACTAAACTAGCGGCCGCTCAAAAGAAACGAGGGCGAGCTTGCCCGGGCAAAGCGAGAGAGAGAGAGAAAGAAAAAAAGAAACCGCGCGTCTGGAATCCGAAACCGGTGAATGGGTTTCTCTGCCAGGGAGCCCTATACGCGCGATTATGCGGCGGCCCCCCTATCCAAAAACCTCGGCGCCGGTCCTTCCTGGAAATTCGGCGAGAAAGGAAGAGATCGGGACCTAGGCCGCACGTTTTCACACTGAATACATCACGCGGCGCGCGCTTTTTTTTTACCTCTCTCGCTCTAAACGCGCGCCTCGCCGCCAAAGGAGAAACTCGTTCGGGGAGCCGAAGGTCTCGGGGCTCGCGTGATTTAATAAGCCGCCTCGGATTTGATAATAACGCGAAATCGGCCGTTTATTCGGCCAGGGGAGAAGCTCCTCCTTTTGGGATGTCTGTTGCGGCCTCTTGCGCAATACGAGGCTGGGTCTTTTTTACTTGGTTGGAGGATTCTTGGTTTGTCCGAGGTCCCTTCGAGGAGGATGAAGAGGATAATTGGGTCAGAGACTGCGAACTCGGTGCGTTTGGGTCTGGCTGCTGGGTTAGGTAAAAAATTTTGGGAGCGCGTGAAATCGGTAAAGACGTGCGAAGTGGGTGCTGGAAGGCGGAATTCGTGAGGAAACTGTTTTCTAAACCGGAGAAGATAATGATTGATTGGTCGGGCAAAAAATGAAGTGGTGAGCATTGTCTAAGTCAAAGTAGAACACTGACTAATCTAGTCAGACTGGACCGTTGGCATTTTCCTATTAGAGCAAGTGTGCGTTTTTGTTTCATTTTTTATTTGGTTGAAAAAATGAAGGTAAAAGGTTTCGCACTAGGCTCTTTGAGAATATCTACACGGTGATCGTTTGAATGATACTTTTGAAAAAAGGTTCATTTTTTGTTGGAATATTAGTAAAGCCGAAGGTCGATTTTATACCGTACGGTATTATCACATGAATTCTCAATTGATTGAGCGAACTTCACTTAAAAGAACAAACAAAATCCAATCTTATATCTTCACCTCCGCGATACGAAAATATTTACCCTCGCAGACTTCAGTTTCATATTACGATCGATTCAATCAAACACAGCGCGTCCATAAACGTCGTAAAAGTACTTACCTAAATTACCCCCGATCACAAAATCTAAAACCGTCTCACGCCCCGACCCACCCTTCACGTTTCGATCGCACGCGATCCAGCTCGAAATGTCGGGCAATTGTCTTTTCCTGCTCCAAAGGGGTAGCCTATAAATACCCAAAGTCCCGCTCTCTCGCGGCCCTGAATTTCCTCTCAAAATTTTCCAGCGCGTCTAAATTCGTCCTTAAACCGAGAGGGCGATCTCGAAAAATTGTCCGGCACTCGACGCACTCGGCGGAGAGACGCAAATACACCGGACATCGGCGACTAAGGACCGAAATAGAAGCCGGCCGAGTAGCCAGGCCTCGCGTGCGTGTGGACACAGTCCGATCGTTAGAAAACGCCCATTGAGAGGTGCGATTTTCTGCTTTCTCCCCGCGCTGTCGGGTGACTTTTTTTGCCGTTGGCTGTCTAATGGGCCGTTGACCTCTCTCCGCGGCGTTAGATTTCGCGCATCGGTCGTCGCTGGAATTTGGGCTTTCGGAAGCAAATGGGTTCGGGCCGTATGGCTTTGATCTCGGTGTGCGGTTACCTGTTGAATATTCGTGGACTTTTTTTTTTTGCAATTCGGCGAATATTGGGTACATAAGGATTGTTTGGTTCAGAAAAAGAATGTGATCGTTGGCTGAGAGCTGAGTTTGTTGAGACTCGATGGAACAGAACGAAGGCTCTTGTTTTACAAAGAGAAATGAATCTTTGATTTACTAGTGGAAAGCCGATGTCACATTTGACCACTCATCCAATCAGGCTCAAGACACTCCGGGCTCGCCAATCATTACAGTCAATCAGCGTGATGCATTACCGTGTCGACTTTTAATTTTCGGCGCCACTTTGATCCCTCGCGCTGCATAAATTAAGCCGCCTAAATATAGCTTCTATAAATATAAAAAGAAAAGGCCTAGCTCACAACATTTCGCATTTATTTATAATTCCCGGTTGTCTAGTTGGGTCGCCGCGTAACCGTTATAAAATTTGCACTCCTTTTCGCCGACACGTGCGGCGCGATCTGAAATCACGCGCGCGTGTGATACACCTCCGTAAATGACCCGTCTGACATTTTTAACCTCCAGACTACGGTGAGAGTCGATCGAATTTAGAGAAGGAGAACTGGATGCATTTAATAAAAGTACGCGGCTCTCGCGGGCTTCACGTGAATTTGCGAGAGGCCGAACGAGGAAACGATTTCGATTCGCTGACTTTTTTTTTATTTTATTTTAGTTTGTGGCGCCTTATTAACATAATTCATGCGGTAAGAGTGTTTCATTGAATTAAAATTGTAAGGTATTCTGTTCGTATTTCATTCCATTACGGCCGGGGCGGATACTTTTACAAAACTCGTATTATGAATGCCTGCTCATTCAGTGATTTATAAAATGTAATTATCTTTTTGATAAAAAAAAGCCTTTTTATTTCGTGGAACAGGAATGCGCGAAAGTAGTAAAGATAACGTACTAATTTTATAATTTTTGATAAATCGATTATCGAACATTCCTTCTTTTCAAAACTTAATTAATCATTAAGATAAAGATATAAACATATTTTTTCAATATCTAATTTCCTACGCTTAACAATATCTCGGCTCTCCAAACGTTTTCCCTAAATTTAACCTTTTCACTTTAGCCAACACTTTTTCAAGCCAAGACGTCAAGCGACTTTTCAATCCCACCGATTAAATCACCTACGCGCACCGAAAAAAGAAAAAAAAACGAGAGCATTGCTCTTAAACGGAGCGTAGCATTGACGTCACGCGCATACCGGCTAACCAGCAGGACGGAGCCTCTCTCGGCATTGTATAAACTTTGAGAGAACGCGCACCTACTAGCGCTTCTCCGTTTACGGGCGATTAGAGCCCGGGCTCTTATCTCGGGCGCGAATTCGCACGCGCGCGAAAAATCGGCGAGCCGAAAGAGAGAGAGAAAAGCGCTCGCACGCGCCGCCTTTCTCGCGGACCTTGGCCCCCTTTTTCGCCGGTCACGTGAGCTTTCTAATTTGCGCGTGCGGCGGCCGCCAGCCGGCCGGGAGCGGCTGCGTGTGTGTGTGTGTGTGCGGGTATATATCGCGCCGAGAGAATTATCGCCGTGGCGACGCCGGTTTTCTTTCCAACGGACTCGTTTATTGCGTAATGAGAGAGAGAAAGAGGGAGAGAGAGAGAGAGAGAGAGGCAGAAAATACTAGTCGGAGGTAGAGGAGCTGAGGATGATTTTCAAGAGAGAGAGATTGAGTGTAAGGGGTGATTTTTTTAGGGGGTTAGGGGTTTTAGGGTATTGTTTGATTTGTGATATTAACTGTGTCGATTGATTTCCCTCTTTCCCTTTTTTTTTTTATTAAGATAAAATGAGAGTAATATAAGTTTCGACAAGGATTTACGATTTTTATGGCTGATATTAATAAAAATTATTTTTTTATTCATCTGTAAATTTTTTTTTTATTTAAATTTACGACGCTATAGAAGTTGGAAACTTTAAAATGAATATATTATTTAATTCCTACTTCGTGGATTTCATTAATGTTAATATTCAACTTATAAATAGTGTATAATAATAAAATTTGAAGATACATCTTTTAAGCTTTTAATTATTATTATATACTTGAATATACTGAATTTATTTATTCACTGTTAGCATAATCGTTGTATTCAACGCATGTCTAATGACTTTATGTGAATGAAAGCATTCTATACTTACTCAATCACTATAAAGCAGTGAATGTTTAATTAAAATGTTCCCGTTTTAGCTTCGTTATACATAAAAAAAAAAAATTAAAGTTTTCATCATATTTACTTGAGTCATTTTAGTTCAAAATTTTTTAGAAATGGTTTAGAAATGGTTATTTAATCATATTTTATTTTTCTGAAAATATAATGTAATAAAAAGGTTCAATCATTATATTACTTCTTAGTAGTAGATATTATGCAAATGGTCTAACAATTTATAAATCATTTTAATTTGTCAACAAATATTTTTGAGTATTTGAATATTATGTAAATTGGAATGTTCATTAAAATGAATATTGGATCTGAAAAGGATAAATCACTGAGTTATTGATTTTCTAAAGAAATTTGACTAGACTGTAAAAACAAAATTGTATATTTTATTGGATAGTAGTGTATGATATGAAAACACAATTATTGAACAGATCGAAGTAAGTTTTGAATCTGAAAAATGTTCCATTAGAAATTCTACGTAAATTATTTAATCAAATTGGGTATTTTTTAAATACTTTCTGGATTGTTACTTGAGAAATATATTTGATTGGATTGACATCGAATTTTCGAATTTATAAATCTTTATTTTGTTTTACAAACTATTAATTTAGGTAGAACTTTTCTCTTATTTTATTCAAAATTAAAATCATATTTTTTTTAATAGAAAAAAGTATAACATTGGGTTACGT
Source organism: Eupelmus urozonus (assembly GCA_900480035.1). Lineage (NCBI taxonomy): Eukaryota > Metazoa > Arthropoda > Insecta > Hymenoptera > Eupelmidae > Eupelmus > Eupelmus urozonus. The sequence goes on along the minus strand of UELX01000273.1, from coordinate 852 downwards.
TTCCCTTTACAAAATTGAATCAGAAAAAATCGATCTATGCTTCTTTCACCACTGTAACAAAGAAGCGACAGCAACGAAAATATTATAATTTCTCCTTTCGCCTCGATGCAGTCGATTCCTATTTTCGGTTTTAAAAGGCCGGCGACGGGGGTCGAGCGGTGGCTTATGAAAACACTAAAACTTAACTCGGGGCAATCGCACTTCAACAACTTGAACCTCTCTCTAGATCGGCTTCTTAAAACATACCGATAGAAGTGTTATTTTTAGCACCTTTAAGTTGACTGCAGCAATGCCCCGGCGCGCCTGGCCGTCCCGCAACGTGATTTTTCCGGCCCTGTTATTCTTCTTCCCCTTGAATTTTCGGAAGTACGGGACAGACAAAAACGAGAGAAGATTAAGGCGCGCACGGTTGAGCGCCGAGAGAAACAAAGTGCGTAATATAGAGGAACAGATAAGGAGGCTAAAATGCTTTTTTCCTTGTAGTGTTATTCTTCTATTTATATAGCATTTTTATAGAACTTATTTTAAACGAAAATTAAATTGCTCTTGACATTTTTATTATGAGGAAAATCCAGCTCCCGATTTATTCGTATTACATATTATTAAAGACAGTTTTTATAATACATTCTTTAAATTTAAATTGTATTAACTAATTTTTTTCCGTAAACCAATCATTATCACCTCTCTCTCTCTCTCTCTCTCTCTCTCTCTCTCTCTCTCTCTCCCCCCCTCTCTCTCTCTCTCTCTCCCCGTTTCATTTTCGATTCAGAGAGCAGATGATTTGTAAATCTCATAATTTATATTCTATGTAATTTATTTTTAAGTCTTATTCATGTTTTTTATTAATGATTT
>UELX01000272.1:0-94386 GCA_900480035.1 Eupelmus urozonus | reverse complement strand
CTTCGTTTTATTAAAAAGAACTGCTTCGTCTTTAAGACAAGTAAAAGCTTATACATTACCCGTCCTGAACGTGTTAATTTTCTATAGTCTCAAGTATACCTTAGTATTTTTTTAAACCAATTGTTCCAGTAGTTACAGAATATTAAGTAATCAAAAGAGCAGAGTCAGATTGAGTCTAAGTGTTTTCTGTGATTGAATAAATATGTGTTTACTCTAAAGGATATTATACTTGTCAATATATATTTATATTCTTATATTTATAATTAACTTATCTAAGTATTTAGGAATTTTTGTATAAAAAAGTTTGATAATTTGAGTAGAAAAAAGCAATGTTTATTAAGAGTATTACATATAACACTATTTTACAAGTTTAGTTATTAATAAAATACTTATTTACAACGTTTTTTTGTAACATTAAAAATAACGTTTTTTTTTATAATTACAAATAGTTTCAGTCACAATTTTTACTTTTCATCATCTCCATCACTGTTACTGTATTCTTCTTCAGAAATTTCAAAATCTTCATCAACATTATCTTCATTTTCCTCTTTTTCTGGTTCTTTCAAAGAAAACTCTGAACGTAATACCATGCCAGATAACTTTGATGTTAGATAAACTTTCTTCAATAATGCTTTTGAATTCAAATCGTGAATATATAAATATCTATCTAAACTAGTACTAACTACACATGGATCAGTTTTACTGACTGCTATAGCGGTAACTGCTCCAACTGGACCTTTGTATGTATTTAATATTTTACCAGTCTTTCGTAGATCTACTAAATTCATTCTTCCTCTACCAGATCCACAAATAACTTGTTTATCTTGTACAGATGTTGTTATTGATGTCAGAGATTCTTCTTTCAATTCTACATTGACAACAGGCCTTCTCTGAGCTTTTGGATCATATAAACGTACATGACCGTATTTACCAACTGTAACTATTTGTTTATTGTTTGACAAAAAACATAGATCATTGACACTAATAGGAATTCTTAACTGTAACCAGTCATGAGATACATTTTTAGCAGTAAAAGTATTAACTTTTTTCTCAATGTCAAATAGCTTTAGAGGATTTTCCAATCCTCCAGTAGCAATGATATTTTTCTGCAAGTTAGATTGTCGCATACAAAGTAAATTTTCTCCAGCATTTATTAAACATTCATCCTTTTCATTATTATTCCATAAACTTATGTGACCAGACTGTACTGATGTAAGAATTTTTCCTTTATACCTTGCTATTCCAGTGACAGTTCCTTCTCCAATATCACAAACAAATGATGTTTTAAACGCATGATGTTCCGTATCATAAGTTTTGACACTTTTTACTCCTTTAGAGCCACAGCCCATGAGAATTTCTTTCTCATTATCATCTGCCCAAGTCATGCAAGTTACTTCATGATTATCTGTTATGGAGACTAAATTTTGTAAGTTTTTCATTAAACATGATTTTTCTGTTACTTTGACACCTTTAAATATGCCCGACTTGCCACCAACAAAGACGCTAAAATTGTCTTTGTAAGACATTTTTTAATTCTTAAAAAATCACTACCCGCATAAATTTAAAATGTTACTACTAATCAACGTTTTTAATTATAATTTCCAAAGTACGAGCAAAACGACGACAACGAGATAACCTCTAAAAATCACATGGCATTGCCGTGTTCTCCCGCAGCGTGTATAGCCGTAGCAGCAGCAGTGTTTGATTTCAACCACGAAAAACGGAAACTATGATGGGAATGAATAGAGCAAACACGAGTATATATACATATACCTATATAAGCTATATGAATGAGAAGCAGAAGATATATAGGTCGTGGGCGTAAAATGTAAATATTTAGATTTCGCAAATTTCAAAAAAATTATTAAAGAATAAAACTTGATTCATTAAATTTGTAAAATATATAATTACAAGTTTTTTTTAAAGTTAAAATCTATATATACGCAAAATGTATGAACAAGTACGAGTATACGTAAAAATAAAAATTTTTGATAAACTATCAAATGAATTTTACTAAAAAAAATCATAAGTATCTCTTTAAACAAGAGCAAAAATATTTTTTGTTTATGTTATGAACTATACTAAGAAAAGACTTATTAATGATATATTTTTTGGCTTAGTTAAAATTCTGGGAATGTGAAATTTATATTCGTAATTAAAGAAAATATTAGAAAAATGATTTTCATAAATTCTAAAACAAAACTTTATTAAAAAAAAAGAAAAGAAAAAGGAATAAAATTTTAATTTATGACTAAGCTCAACAGGTAAAAATAATCAGGATAGAGTTTTTCTCTGCAGCATCCCGCGTAGTGAAACGCCCAGCCCAGCTCGCTGTTTAGTACGCATAGACATATACTTATAGAGCCGAGCGCAATAATACTGGAGCAAACGGCGCCAGCTCTCGACGCGGCTAACCTCCATTCACGTCGCGCAATTTAAGGTATTAATAAACTCGGTCGGTCGTTGCGCGCGCTCTGTGCGAGCGACTCGTACACCGTCCCGTCCGCAAGCGGTCCAACGTAGTCATAGAGCGCGCGAGCTGGGCGAGGGCGTACACTGCAGCGGCTCTGAAACCGAGTCCACACACTGTCTTGGTGCGCGTGTTTTTATTTGGCTCCGATTATTTAAGTTTTCTTACGCCCCCCCCCCCTCTCTCACTCTCTCGTTCTCTATATATATACTGTATCTCTCGGCGTGTGCTGCGCGAGCTGTACAGCGTCGTGTCCGTCTAATTGGCCCCGTAATTATGTGAACGGACGCATCCGCGAGTTTTCCTCGTTTCTAGAGAACTTCTCTAGTCGTGCATTATAGGCCTTTGCGCGCTCGTGCATATACAGTAGAGGCTCTGGTAGCAGCTCTCTCGGCGAGGAAAAATACGAAAATACTGCTCGCAGAATGGCACGGCCTAAGCACCGAGCGAGCGTTGACGTCTGCGCCGACTGCGGCTGTCCTGGTGAGTTTTTCTTTTTCAATGCACTACTGCTTTTTTTAGCTACCTACCTACATATCTAATCATTCTAGGAAGCGCCTCGTGAGCGCTTTACGCGACAAATTGCTCAAACTGCCAAAAGAGGCCTTTTAAATCTGAGACTTGAGACTCCAGGATGATTCATCTTTTGTTGATTCCTCAAATTAATAATTTCTTTATTCTCTTTTTCCTCTCATTTCTCCACTCTTCTCTATTCTTTTACACTTATTGCTTTTACTTATACTTAGTTTGCTTGTTACTTTTTTTAATGTCTGTGTTGCTGCAAACAAACAAGAGACTTTACGAGTATCTTTTTCTTTTTTATTTAGAACCAGCATGGGCCTCCGTCAACAGAGCTATACTACTTTGTGATGAGTGTTGTAGTATTCACCGAAGTTTGGGTCGACATGTATCGTACATCAAGTCTTTGACAAAAGGAGTTTGGAGCACAAACATGTTAAATGTTCGTAATTATACCTATTTGTAAAAAACAAAGCATTATGTTTTATAATATTCTTATCTTTTTAATTGCACAACTGTATGAACAATACTGTTTGACAATAGTTTCTTTAAGCAGTACTTTGCATATTTTCTAAAATTTATTTAGTTCATGAAATATAATTTGCATACTTATATTCATTTAAAACTCAGTGCACCTAGAAAATTTAATTTGCAGTTACTATGTCTGCTAAATCAATATCCAAGCCCACATATAATTAGATTTAATACTGTACATACATGTCATCAAAGTAGACCAGTATTGAAATAGAAATTTCATATGATAAAAGAATAATTTTTTTTAAATTTAATTTATTAATGCAAATTATAATATTGTTAAAAAATACAGTAGAAAAATGATCTTAAGTTGGTACTTGTTCGTAAATTGTAATTACATTAAAAATTTAATTATAACTCACTTTATTACAATTATTATCCTAATTGCACCTGTATTTTTTTTCTCTTAAGTTGTAAATTTGGTTTTTGTAGATGGTTCGAACATTGAATGATAATGGAGCCAACAGTATTTGGGAGCATTCCCTTTTAGACCCTAGTAATTCTAAATTTAGCAGAAGGAAACCTCAGCCAAAAGATCCTTTACAGTTAGTGTTATTTTATTGAAATTATGAAAATTCTTTATATTAATACCTACTAAGTATATTCTAAAAACTCCTTTTATTATACATTGTAGTCCTGTGAAAGCAGATTTCATTAAAGCTAAGCATCAAGAATTGAAGTTTGTGCTGCGTTCATGTAAAGAAGAGTTTTGTAGTGAGGAGGAACTCAGTAGACAGTTGCATAGTAGTGTCCGGACAGGAAACTTGGAAACATCTTTACGACTTCTTGCGCAAGGAGCTAATCCTAATTATTTTTATAAGGTATTAACTTTTAATCTTTATTGTAATAAATAAAATTGATTTTAAAAATTTTTTTACTATGTAACAAAATAATTCTTTTAACGGTAGAAACAAAGATTTCTGAACTTAATTAACCAAATAATTTTTAAAAACAGGTGATTAAAAAAAATTTAAGTCGCGGTTAATTCGATCACGGCAAAAGTAATAAAGTTGATTAATATCCGAAATTACAAATATGATTTTTTTATTTTTGTAGGAAAAAGGAACAATGCCTTTGCATGTTGCTGCTAGGGCAGGCCAGGCTCTTCAATTAGAACTTCTTATAGCTAACGGTGGAAATCCAAGTATGGTGGATTCTAATGGACAGACTCCAGCTGAAATTGCAAAGTAAGGCAGAACAATTTTTTTCTCATGATTTCAATAACAACTAATAAAATTAACTTACAAAATATAACATAAATGTTTTTTGTTCAGATTGGCAGGTCATTTAGATTTATCAGAAAGACTTATTGAGTGTATGTATGAAGTAACAGATAGATTAACTTATTTTCTGTGTAATCGGAAACCTGATCATAAATCTGGAGAGCATTTAATTATTCCGGAATGGGCAGCTACTTTGGAGAGAAGTGAATTAGCTTTTGAAGCAAGAAATAAGTTACAAATGGTAAATAAAACTTATTTAAAAACTTATTTATTTTCTTATATTTTTTATATAATTACAAATTGATATTTACATTTTCAGTTACCAAATCATTTATTAGAAGAGCTTGCATCCGACGTTTATGACGAAGTTGATCGACGAGAAACTGATGCTAGTAAGTAGAACTCTTTTTATGAACAATTAGTAGACAGCTAGGCCCTTAAGTATTTAAAACTCTAATTTCGAATTATTAACGGAACACAGTTGAATATGTGAATTGTCATTTTTTTTTGTTTTCCCTTTGTATATAATCATTATCACTCGTGAACTTTTTCGTTATGTTGTCATCACTGTCATTAAAATTCATTAGAGATTTTGTTAGGGTAATAAATAGTGCTGTCTAGTTGAATCATCTTTAAATGTTATTAATGTGCATGAACTTTTTCACAATGCTATTCTCAAGGAGAGGTAAGTAAAAACTTAAATCCTGCTAAGGCAAAATTATAAATGTATAGCTCAATATTAGATGTACGTCATATAGAGCAAAAAGTATAGTGATACATCATTTAATAGGCCACTGAATATGTTGCACCTTAATATTATATTATATAGTGAAAAATTATTATCGGTTTTAGCACTATTAGTAAGAATGTCACATGCAAACTTAATACAGTAATCTGATTTTTATTTTTATTTTGCCAAAGCATGACTGGTTAATTTTTTAACACGAAAATTATTAGCGCCTCCATGTGAAATGCACTAAAGCTGTAATAGCGATAATTTTGTTAAACTAATGAAGTTTTCCCAATAGTTTGGCTCTCTTCGGCGACTCTCCCTGAAAGATGCATAGTGCCATTTCTGCCAATTCACCCTCAGCTTTCTTCAACGCGCAATCAAGGACGGCAAAAATTAGCGAGATTCACGCCGAAAGAATTCGCCACGCTCATTATCGACATTCTTACCGAGGCTGGTCATAGACACACTCTTGCTAATAGTACACCTCTGCAAGGTAAATATTATCGAAAAATATACTGATAGCTTCTAGGAGTTTGTTATTTCTCACCTTTAAAGTATTTTTTGATTCTCGGTTCGATATGTGATCGAGGAAGTGATTTCAACCTCGTGTGGTCCGAAACTTACTATTACATACATATAGCATTCTTTAAGTGCACACTTTTTCAAGTGAAAAATTTTTATGAATAAAAAATGTATTTAATATTTACGATTAGTCACATTTCAAAGCTAAATATTTTACAATTAACTATCTAATCTTGAATAAGGAATAAAATGGTAATTTTTAACAAGAATATTACTGCTTTCAACGATAATTTATTAATAGTTGTTATCGTAGTGATAATTTTGTGTTAGAATTAATTAATATAAATACAAAAAAAAAATAAGAATTATTTTTTTTTTAAACTTTTTAAAATTTTATTTAAATTAGTAGTGATATTAAAAGAAATATTTTTACAAAGTTCAAAAATTACTAAAATTGTTTTAGATCCGGCAGTCTCCATATTACGTAAAGAGCAATTAGGAAGGCACGGTTCGCAGATGTCAGATGACGAGCCGCTTTATGACAGCGTTGCTTCCGACGACGATTATGCAGCTCTCGCAACGGATAGCACGGCTGGATTGTCCACAGCGATAACATCGGACAACGAGGTAACATAACGATTTCATCCTGCTTTTTATACAAAGATTTAGTAATTTAGGTACAGATGAAATAATACGTATGTGCGGCGCGAAACGCAAAGCAAAATTTATTTTATGAAAGCAAACGAGGAAATTGGAGCAATCGTATACCTATTTACTTTTTTTTTTTTTTGCTATATCTTATAACTTAAACTTGAAGGTACCGGGACTAAAGCGACGATTAAGGCATCGACTGAGCACTTGGCTACTTTGTAGGCAATGTTACTAGGCAAGTCCGGCAGATTCAAAAGTGTTTGTGCATGCGCCGCCATCAAAAGCCAGAATGAAACTTCCGCACACTATTCTATGCGATCTTTTATTACATTTTTTATGCCGACATTACCCTATCATCTGTAATTTTCGATAATTGTCCCTCTCTTCATTTGTTAATCATATAATAAAGGAATTGAACTGCGTTTTTAACAAAAGATTTTAAGAAAAATGAAGTTTTGGAAATTTATATTCCAAGATTTTTTCGAAATTTAATTCATGTAGATTTTGAAAACAATTCTAAAAAAATCTTTGTACATAAATGTTGGAAGCTAAATGAAAGAAAGCACTTCAATTCCCTTGTAATTAATAACCATTAAGATTATTTAATCATGCCCTAATTTGTATATTTATATTTATGATACTTATAATTTTAAATTTTACAACTTACCAAAGCTCATTTAGCTCATGCGCCCCTAACCCGACTGCAACTATATTCTTCAATTTGTAAAATATAATCCATATTTCTGTTTTTTAATTAATTCGATAAAATTTTTTATTCAATATATTGTTATTTTTTGTAGAAAGCGCTTGCACCGATGGCCAAAGGACTGCCATCGGTCGTGGAAGTATTAAAAAAGCAATTGACATTATCGGAATCCACGACAAGAGACCTCCGAGAGGAGATTCGTCGGCTACAAAATACAGTCGAGCAACTGTCACAAGAAAATCGTGAATTGAAAAATACAATTCAAGTATCTATCGCTTTTATTTATAAATTTTGATTGTATTAAAATTTTCTTTTATATAAATTATAAATTTTACATTATTATTATTTTAGGCCCAAGCTAAATTAAAAGCACAACCAGAAAGAATAATAAACGGTCATATTGGAGAACATGATCCAGAATTAGAGCCTGTTTTAGATATTAAAACGTGTACCACTCCAACAAGAGGTAGTCAGCGTCCGGCATCGATGTATGAAACACGAGAAGGCCTAAGGAAACCATCAAGTTTTATAAATCAAGTTAGTTATTTATTCTTAAAAAATTAAACAGGCAATAAGAAAATCTGAAAATAATATTTTCTTTTACAGTCGAAAAGAGAGACAGAGGGACTACCACGTCCATGCACAACTCAAGGTTTATGGGAATGCGGTGCACCTAGTCTACCTCCAAGCGAAGAGGTTACGAGGCGAACAGAGCAGGTAACGAGACGCATTCAGGAACTGTGGATGGCCATGCAAGATCCTGCTCACCGAGAAGCTTTTGTACCTTGTGCTGAACGTATTCGGGTTGCTGTAGCCGAACTCGCTGCTATTTTCCCTCAGGTATATTTTTTAATTCAATCACCCAAATACGTTAGAACATTATTAAATGTACCATATGTAATGAATTATTCATTTTTATTATAGAATCCAGTCGATGATAATATTAGATCCGCACTTCGACAATTGAATGGAAATACCGGCAGATTACAAGCGGAATGTACTGCTCTTCAAAGATGTACCAGTGATGCCGATCATATGGATCGTTGTCTTCAGCAAGTTCGTTCCAGTGCCTACGACATCGCCAAAGCAACCAAGCTCCTTGTCACCCAGTTTCAAATATCGTAACTATTAATTTACGACGTCGTTATTATTATTATTTTTCGACATATAACATCACAATAGCGCAACGAAGTTTTTGATTGATTTAGCATTGGATCAATTTCTAAAACGTACATGATTATAAAACTTCACTGTGTGCATCTCGTACATTGTTATTACGTCTGATTACATATATTTTAAGAGAAAAAAATCTATAAAGTTTTAAAAGATTAACTATAATTAAGCCTAATTTAGAGGAGTTTACGCGCGCTTTGATAGAACTTTATAGACTTTTTTTGCGACTTTATTGTAACAGCGGCTGAGATTCGAGATTTCCTCTTTCTCTCTCTCTCTCTCTCTCTCTTTCTCTCTATTGGACTAACTATATTTTGTATATATACGCATATATTCTTCGAGAGGAACTATTTTTGTTAGGATCACGGTTTATCGATCCTAATTTGTTATAATCTATTGCCTCTTGAGAGTACGATTAAGACTGAATTAGCCTTTTTTGTCAATCGTCCTTGTAATTGATTTTAAAATTTTTTTATTCTCGGTGCCAAGGTTGCGCGGTCTTCCGCCAGTGTATTTTTTAATAGGAAAAATGATTATTGTTTTTAATCATGTTTACTAAAATTTTAGTGTAATAATTGCGTGCAATAGCGAAAAAGCGCTCTTTTTGATGTTTTTTTATAGAAGTTTTTAATTTTTGTATTCGTGAGGTTCAAGAATGGTATCGATTTTAGCAAATTGTTCTACTTAAAACTGCATTTATTATGCATGACTACGTACCTTTTAAATTGGTGCTACGTAATGACCAAAACAGCCTTTATAAAAATGTTACTTGTTAATTGTGAAATTTTAAGTGACTACCCAGAAACTGTCATATAGCGCAAAAAGCGTACATTTGAATAAAATCTATGGTCTAATAATTACATGAAATACATTGATATTATTAACATAATGAACCGATATTAAATGACATATCAATCGTGTAAGGATCCATCTATAAACATTATAATTTTACTTTTACTTTTATTAAAATTTGTGTATATTTTTATTTGTACAGTTGTCTATTAACAAATCAAATACAATTATTTTACTTCAAAACCAAATGTAAAAAATTTTAATTACAATTTTATTCTTTTCATGCAACTATTTCGTTTTTTCTTACTTATGTATACTTATGTACAAAATAATCAGTATATTAAAGTAATAAATACATTTTTCTTGAATTTCAAATTTTCCTATATTGTTAACCTGCTTTTTAAATTTAAAACAGTTGAATACTTTATTTTTATTAGATTTATGATTGACTTAACAGGTAACCTATTTTTTTAAACCATACAAATTTAATTATTTTATCGTTCGAATAATTTAAAAATCTTATTAAGGACAAAAAATGGGTGAAGCTGGTGACAGAGAAGACAACCCTCTGATTCATACTTATCCACTATGCAAGGTATATACAGTTACATTTTCGTAATTAGCAACGATCTGTATAAATATTTCAACAATTCTAATCGTCATTTTATTTTACACATCTTTTGTGTCCATAAACATTAAATTAACTTATACCTGTAAATAGAGCAAACTATCAACGATTAGATATAAATTTATTTTAGAAAAATTAATGAACTAACTTAAACGGTTAAAATTTATTCTTGCCTTATTTTCTTACAAAATAATGGCGTTTTTGTCTCCTGTAGGAGACGGACATGCAGTATGACATGAAATCTGAGGCCATGGAGGTGACGGTGACAGCGGTAGAAAAGTACACGGATAACTATGAAAGCGCGGCACGCATGATCAAAGATACTCTCGATAAGAAATTCGGAAAGCCCTTTAATGTCATAATAGGCGAGGCTTATAGCTTTAGCATCACCTACCAGGAAAAGACAATGCTATTTATGTTCACGAATGGCAACGTCGGTGCTCTTATTTGGCGCACGGTGGTTCAGTAAATTACGCTCTTTTTTTCTAAAAACGAAAATAAGAATAAAAGGGGAGATTATAAGAATTAATAAATTTTATTTTATTTAATAAATTTTATTGTTGAACAATCAAGTTACAGACATTTTGTACGGCAGTAGGCTTGTGCACTTAAACATGCTGGACGTTGATTTTTTTAATTATATTTACATTCTGAGCTTATTACGCTCCGGCAACTTGATCAAATTTTGTATTTAATTTTATATATAAAACTTTTTTATATAATTGAGCTAATGTATAAATTTACAATATATGTGTATATATATATATATATATCATCACGTGAAAGATATAAACATAAGTAACATCGATTACTTTATATTCGATAACAAGTCCTTTGGATCGCTAATTTGAAAAATAATTAGCAGTGTGCGAACTGTGACTGTATTAGTCCTCTAATTATTTTATTATATAAATTTTTATTATCTTTTCTATTGTTAGTTATAGTTTTTTTACTATTAGATTAGACAATGTTTTGCTAAGGCCTTTGTTTATTTATTCAGTTGGTCAGAATGTACCAGTGATAGTTTATATAATTTTTTATAACTTTTTTTTTATATTGTAGCATATACTATTTATGAAAGCGCGTTAAATCGATTCTTTTTTGCCGCGACAAATTACAGTCAAATTTCTTTGGAAAAGCATAATTAAAAATTTTTTCTTTTACATTTGTACTTGTTAATACAATATATAGTTTATTGAGGCGGTTCGTAAGTAAAATATATAGTTTCAAACGTCATGAGTACAATTATAATATAAATATATTAAATATTAAGATTTATATTACTTATTTAAAATATTCAGTCAAACACTATATGTTTATGTGCAGTAGGAAATACTTAATGCATTTTTGGAAATGCGTATGCCAAGGTTGAGAAGCTATTTTTCTATAGTTATTAGACAAGTAAAATTCAAGTTATACTTAAACTCTATGTATAACAATTTTCAAAATGGTATATTAATCACATTTCTGCAGATAATAACGCAAAAAATAACAATAAATCATAGATTTTATAAAATAATAATTCTATTAATTGTCAGCTGCTTTATTAAAACATGACACCTTAAACGTGTATTAATAAATAAAAAATATTTAATATCGTTTAAATTAAAACACAATATTCTACACTACTTTGTGTAAATAAATTATTTTATAGCATTGACTAGCATAAATACATTGTCACGCCTATCCGTGCCATAAATAGTCCATTATGGTACCGTGCTTATCGGTGTTAATTAGACGGTGCAAAAAAGGACTGCTTATGCCACGGCTAGTCAGTGCTATAAAATATCGTACGATACTCGTGAATTAAGTAGTACTTCTTTCGTAAGATGCTATTTAAGTCACTTGTATCGTAATATACTATTAAAAGAAACTTATAATGTACAAACAATAATTAGAAATATACTTAAATTGTATCAATAGAATCGAAAAAACTTAACTAAATTTGCGTTATTACAATATTGCTTGGTGCATATTATTCAATTTCCCAATAATCGTCCTTGTTGCTTATGAACATACATAGGTAGTCAAGGAGACTTTTTAATGCTTTGTAGCGAGGTATTTGTACTTTCGTGAATCGCGTATACTTATTTTTGTTATCTAATTTCTCTTCTGTTTTTAAAGAGCTTTGGCGTTATAAAATTCTTTTAACTATACTGTTATTGAGAGCTTTGGTACTTACATTCTCGCAATATAAAAGTTTATCAGTTCATTATATTATTTAGAATTGTTGAGTTATTTGTCCTTCATTATTAAAATCTTTTTTTTTTTTCATATTAAGAATTTTAAAAATAATTTCATCTTCTATCAATGAAAAATCGTTAAAATTTTTCTTCGCCGATTTTCAACATCTTTACTAAAAAACAGTAGCATGTAGGTGCTGATTTGATTCGATCAATCGTCAACTTTTTTTATAGATAATGCATGCAAGAAAGTACTATTAGTTTATATCAATAAGAGCTTGTTTCAAATGAAGTAAATAAATCTATAATTAAATAATCTAATCGAAATATATCGGAAAACTTAAGGTTTTCTGATAAATTTTTAGTTAGCCATGACATCTCTTTACGGGGTAAAAAAAAAAAAATAAATAAATAAAAATGTTGACCCTAATTAAGTTACTTAGGCTCAACAGTACAGTCTTATTGATAGGTGTTCCCTTTCGCATGCTCGCAAGATCGACGATAGATACTTAGATCTAAAATCAAGTCTAGATCATGCCTAAATCTCCTAAATCGTTCTAGCGCTTACTGGCATATTCTACAATATTGAAGAGAGTAAAAAATCGTCAAGTGATGACGTTAAATAAGTAAGGACTGACTAGGCCGACTTCCAGATGCAGATGGCGAGGTTGCCGGCGCAGTACATGTAGAGAAGATGCTTCAATTGGTAAGTGATCTCGAATCCGTAGCCCTCGCCGACTACGGTGTGCCAGGAGGCGCCGAATCTCTTGTCCATCGTCTCCTTGATCATTCGCGAGACGGACTCGTAGTTGTCGGCGTACTTTTCTGCTGCTGTTACGCACAGCTCCATCGCCTCCTGCTTCATCTCGTCCGTCATGTCGCATTTCTGAAACGTTTAAATAAGCCGCCGCCAATCAAAAGCTTGAAAGTTTCAAATTTTTATTTTTTACACTTAATGCACAGCCTGTTAATTATGTTAGCAAGTTGCGCTGTCGGGTAATTTGAAAGTTTCAATAATAATTTATTGTTACTCCAGATAGTTGTCTTACGAAATTTTATTTTCGTTAAGTTTAAATTTCAAAAAATAGATATTTTTACATAAAAACTAACGAGTAGTAAAAATCTGAGTACTATAGGCACCCATATATAATTTATGTAGTTTTTCTTTAATTTTAAAGGGAGTAAAAATATGAAGAACAAATCGTATAAATTGAAAAGATAAAGCGAATTTTATCGTAATCAAGTTTGAGAATGTAAATGAATGCAAGAACTCGTAAATGAAATTAAAAAAGTAGGCAAACAGCCACACGTAGCTCGCTATCTGTAATCCAATAGCCCATGCGGTATCGAGCTGCAAGTGCACATATATCAGTATAACATAGGCACGCTAGCCGAGCCTATATATATATGTAACTATCGTCAACGCGAGCACTTTGCTCTCTCTCTCTCTCTCTCTCTTACTCTCTCGTCTCGTCTATCTTACATATTGATCGCGTCGCCGAGGCGGCGAATTGCTTTGTTTACTACGCGCCATCCCTATATAGGTACATATACACTCAAAGAGAGAGGCTGCATCGCAGCGCAGCAGCAGAAGCAGTGCGCGCGCGTGCCGGGAAATGATAAAGAAAATTATAGAATGAATTATAAAAATACTCACTCGGCAGAGAGGATAGGTGTGGAGGATCTTGACGACGTCGTCCTTCTTCACCTCCGTCATGCTTTAGAGCAGCAGCGCGCGCGAGAGAGCAGTAGTCTGTCCTGGCTTTCGCAAACTCAGCCGAGAGCCGCGTCGTGCTTGCTGCGCGCTGCAGCCTGCAGAAATGGTCCCGCTTTATCGGAATGCCGAGCGGAGTTGCTCGTCGACAGGCGCGCGCTGACTCATACTCTGCGCGCGCGTCGCGCGTCGCGCCGACGTCTCGGCACCGCCAAGGGGATCTAAAGTAGGGGCTGGGGACACCGCACCAGCCACTTTATATATCATTGCTTATATATACATATAGGAGAATCTCGGCACGCACTTGCTTCGGAGATGCGCCTCGCTTAATTTTCGTACGCTCGAGCCTCGCGCTGATTAAAGTGGATGCTGGAACGCGGCTTAATTAATTTTAGCGACTCGCGAATAATAACGAAACTCTATTTGCAAGTTAAGAAAATTAAATCAACTAATTATAGTTATTCGTCTCTGTTTAATGTGTTTAAATTGCTGGGATCTGACGAACATTTAGCAAGAGCCTATATAAATATATAAATATAATACCTAGGTAGAACCATGTTAATACGGTTCTTGATACTTATGCAGAACTGACTCTGTATTTCGCGCGTTTAAATCAATCCTCATAAGCAAATGTCTCTTAGAAAAAATGTTGAGCTTTATAATTTTTCCGGAGCACAAAATAGGATGTTGAGCTCCAAGAAGCTAAAAAAATCGAAAAATTCTTTCATGCTCTACTTCAACTATACATACCTTATAAAATCATTTTTAAAAACATTATTTACATGCATTTTATTATCACAGTGATTTTACACGCGGCGAAGAAAATTATTATTTAATAATCACTCGCGAGAGCCGCATGCATGGCTCAATCTCGGACAAAAAAACTATATAAGTACAACACGTTATTATTCGCCTAAACAACAATAAATCAAAAAAGTTTTCTCTAAAATCAGTATATCAAAATTCATTAAACATCTTTATTTAAAATTTAGATGTTATTATAAAAGAGACTAATCAATTTCTCTTTCATCTTTTTTAAAATGTTCGGAAACAGACTAATTAATATTAAAAATAAAATAAAAACGTTTTCAATATATTATTCAAATCTAACAGAGTGCTACTGTTGTTTGCTCGATAATCCTATATAAGTAGCTGTTGTGCTTTTCCAGTTGTGCGTTTCCGCTTTTTGTAAAACATAATTTCACAAACGCCTTAAAAATATCTATAAATGTTTTTAGTAATATTGTGTATGCATTATATAAATTCATAACTCAGAATGTTTCAATTACGCCTTTTAAATGTTTTAAAATTCTTCTATTTTTAAGAACGTTGCTTTTAATTATTTTTTTTTCTAAACTCTCTAAATTTTAAATAATATATAGACTGTGCCCGATTTACCAGGAAAAAGGCTATGGGATGTGGGTTATCTCAAAAATGAAACTTTGGGATATGTTTTTCGGTATAAAAAAATGAACAAAGCTGTAGTGATGTGGTGTAACGCTTCGGGTAGACGAGTTATGGATACTAGTATAGTCTTTTCTTAAAGAAAATATGAAAAATCAGCTTCTATAAAAATATCATGTAAATATAATTCTGTCTAGACAAGTCCTTAATAAATTTTTATAATAAAACGACATGAAAGAAAGCCTTGATTTGCCGTTTTCAGAATAAATAAATAATTAGAATCAAAATTGTGCTTGTTCAAAGCTGAGCAAAACTAGCAGTTTGACTTATGCAAAAAACTACGTTTTTGCAGACTAATGATAAGTACTACCTAAATATAAATATATTCACATGCAATACTGATATGCTCGTTCTATATATTACACGTAGTTCAATCAATTTATTAAAAAAAAAAAAAATGAATTGAAAAAAAAGTTTTAATTTTTAGATATTAACAACTTTTGTAACATGAGTATTTTTTAAAAAATCATTGTTTTACTAAATAGTGTTAAAAAATTGTGATAAAAATATTCTTTTCACCATTCTTTTTTAAAAGGGTTGATTTTTATCAAAGCTTATAAAAAAGAAAAGATGGGTTTTTTAAAACTTTACGAGTTTATATTATATATTTTTCTAATTTTTCTAGATTCAAAAAATTTTTCAATACTCTATTAAATGATCTAATTTTAATAATATTGAAAAGTATGTAACATGCAGATAAGGTATAATTAAAGCGTAGACGTCTTTTAGCAAGATATGAAAAACATGTAAAATTTCAGTAAAATTTGCCGAGGAATTTCCAAGAAAATTTATAAAAATCCTTGTTTGCCATAGTGAAATCATAAGCAACTTCCCTACTTATAGGTCGTGCCTAAATACCTTACTAAAAATCATCTAAGTTACGATCTACGGAATTTTATAATTAATTAGTTGAATATCGTTGTTCAATTTTGAACAAGCATAACTTTGTTGATTTTTATTGTCAAAAAAACATATTCCAAAGTTTCATTAAGATCCACATCCCATATTAGCCTCTCCTATAATATAAATGACTTTTTATTTAGCTGTTTTCAAACTCTTAACAATAAAAATATCTTAACCTTAACATTTAATTGAAATCTTATTTTTAAATTAATTTTAGTTTAATTTTGTATAAAATTTTTTAATAATTATATTGCATTGTAAGTATTTACATACATATACATCATTTTCAAGTTCATCTATACACCGTATATAAATGACCGTCTAGATAGAAAAATAATGAAATAAGAGTGGGGGCCTAAAATTATCGCTACCTCACTGCGGACGGCTGATCCCTTAGAACAGTAACTGTGTTTTCATTCAAGAAACGAGTAAAGCAATGCTTTGCTCCGAAACATAAAAATCGTTTTTGATGAAAAAGTGATTGTAGTCGTTAATAATTTTATGTTAAATTTTGTGAAAATTAAAAATTAGATAAATAAACAATAAAAAGAGTTCATATATTTAAATAGAATTGTATAAAGTAATGAAACTAGTGCAATTATTATTCAGTATTTTTAGCAAAAATCAATAAAACTTTCGTAAAGTTATTTAAATTGAAGAAGCATAACTGCAGATTTTATTCAAGAAAAATCATGGCATCAAGATTTAGTGGAGCTTTACAACTAACTAATCTGGATGATTTTATAACTCCTTCACAGGTTAGAAAGTAGAAAATGACGTTCTGCTGAACGTGTCACTTGGCGCGATATTTGAATTGTTGATTTTATTTACAGGAATGCATCAAACCTGTCGAAATCTTAAAAACCAAAAATAAACCGGGATCAAAAATAAAAATTCAAGATGATGGATCATATGCAGAAGTTCTCGAAGTATTTTTCTATTCTAATGCCTTTGTGTTTATGTATATTTCTATTCATAAAATTATTATACATTATTATAACATTACTCTTAGGGTGGTCCATTGACTAAGCTTCAAAAAGTGGAAATTACATTAGCAGATTGTTTAGCTTGCAGTGGCTGCATAACATCTGCAGAAAGTGTTTTAGTAACGCAACAAAGTCAAGAAGAACTCTTAAGAGTTTTTCAAGAAAAAGTAGAAAAGCAGAAGGTAGCCTATATAATTAAATTTTAAATATTTTAGTAAATTTATTTACTAAACTTAAATTTTGAAAATTATTTCTGTAGAAAGGTGAAGAGGATTTTAAATTCATAGTTGTAAGCCTATCGATACAACCTGTACTTTCATTAGCAGAAAGATATAAGTTAACACCAGAAGAGGCTGCACTAAAATTAGCTAGTTACTTTAAAACTATGGGCGCTGATATGGTTTTAGATATGACAGTGTCCGAAGACTTTTCATTAATCGAGTCTGCTAAAGAATTTATTGAAAGATACAAAGCATCAAAGGAAGGTGCAAAGAATCAACTACCAATGCTTGCCTCTTCATGTCCAGGTATTTCTATTATAAGATTATAAAATAAAATAAAGTAATGAATTCATTTTGTTGCTAAGTCAATTCTAAGTTTCTTACATTATTTCTATAAATGAAAAACTTTTAGGATGGGTCTGTTATGCTGAAAAAACACATGGCAATTTTATTCTTCCATATATAAGTGTAACAAAATCCCCACAACAAATCATGGGATCATTAGTCAAATACTATCTTGCTAATGTGAAAGGTCTTTCTCCAGAGCAAGTATATCATGTAACACTTATGCCTTGTTATGATAAGAAACTTGAAGCATCAAGGGAAGATTTTTATAATAAACTTAAAGAGACTAGAGATGTAGATTGTGTTATAACAGCAAGTACGTATGAATCATCATACAATAATATTCTAATAAACATATGTATTCAATGTTTAATTTCTTTTTCGTTTTAGTTGAATTGGAACAGATGTTAACTCAACAAGAAAAATCTCTACAAGATTTTGAAAAAGGTCAAATTGAGAAACCATTTCAATCGCAAGAGCAACAGAATGATAAAATTCTGTTAGGTCATCAAGGATCTGGTTCAGGTGGATATGCAGATTTCATATTTCATTATGCTGCAAAAAATTTATTTCAAGAGACAAATGCAAAATTAGAGTTCAAGAACTTAAGAAATCCAGACTTTCAAGAAGCTGTCTTAGAAAAGGATGGTGAAGTTGTTTTGAGATTTGCTATAGCCAATGGATTTAGAAATATACAAAATCTTGTTCAAAAACTAAAACGCGGAAAAAGTCCTTATGACTATGTAGAAGTAATGGCATGTCCAACAGGTATGCTTATAATTCTTTTATCCAATACATTTTTACATTATGAATAATTTTTAATAATTATTAAATTAATTCTATAACAGGTTGTTTGAATGGTGGAGCACAAATAAGGTCGCAAGATGGTACTCAACCTCGAGAATTAGCTTTAAAACTTGAAACTGAATATCAAAAACTTCCTAAAAGTAAGCCTGAAGAGAATCCAGTAGTTTCAAATCTTTATAAAACATGGCTAGAAGGGGAAAATTCTGACAAAGCCGAATCTTATCTTCATACTCAATATCATGAAATAGAAAAAATGAATGCTGCTATTTCTATAAAATGGTGATTACATTAAATGTACTTTTATCACTCATTATCAAGTGAGTGATAGTTATTAAAATGTAAATATGTATTAAAACTACTCTTTCTAATAATACTTTGGGTAAAAGTAATTAAAATGCTGTAAATATATCACATACTGTATATTATCAATAAAGATATTTACAAATCATTATCAATTAGTATGAAAACATAAGCCACAACAAAAAACTTACAACTATGAAGTACAATTGAATGTGATAAAAATAATCCTTAGAAAAATCTTGTGAAATTGTTGAAATTTATTACTAATAAACATATGTAAAGGAAAATTGACAGGAATAGAATTTATTAATTTCGTTTTTTTAAACGAATATTGTCTTCTATGGTTCTTTTAGAGAAGTGTTTTTGTCTATGGGACACTTTCTTATTTCACAGCAATTTAAGCTTACATGATTTTTTCTGATTAGATATAGATTAGATATCAGTGAATTACATTTACTGCTGATATTAATTGTTACTGCTTGAAACTTATTATATTTATTTACAACTTTTGAAACAGTGTTTTTTAAACAAAACACCTTCACTTGGATCACATCATTAACAGTTTGTACATATAACAACTATAAAATGTGAAAATCACAAAATTAATATTCTAATTTACTAATAATGTAAATTTAAAAGTAAGATTAAATAATTTTACAAAAATAAATAACTTTTGAGTAAACAATATTATTAAAAATGTGTTATGCATTATATTAATTTTTCCAAAAATTAAATCAAATATAATAAAATAAAGTTACTCAGCACTAATATACAAAATTAAATAATTATTATAATAGTGACACACACACACACACACACACATACACACACAAGTAATCGCACAGAATTTTTAAATGCACAAGCATACCATTGAGTTTTTATATTGTGTATTACATTTAGTAAATCCTTTTTATCAAATATGTAATTACTTTCTAAATGTATTAATATGTATAAATTCTACATACACTTTCATTGCGTAGACGTTTTTTTCCAAATTTTTAATAATTATCACGTTGCAGAGTTGTAAAACATTTTTATGATTTTATTTCATATCAACGTTTTCAATAATAATTTAATTACTTGTGTACACCAAACAACATTTGTGCAAACAGTTTTAAAAGTCATTCGTCTCAAGACTTACTTTAATTAATGCATTACAGCTTATATGAACACCACTTTGTTTTCTTTTCTCCTTCAAACGGTTAATTTATCTGATTATAAACAGTATTTAAACAAAGTACATTGTTCAGGCATTATATATTAATTTGTATATAAAAATTTGAGAGAGCAATCAGCCTTGCTTATGTAAACTTGAAACAGTTTTTTAAATTGATAAATAAATTTGTTGTATTTGAAAATTTTTTAATAATGCATATTTAAATATGCAACATTGTAATATCTTAAAAATAATGTTTAATAAAATTTGGACTATCTAGTACTTTGGTTGTTGCAAAAGTTTCCATTTATATTAATTTTCTCTTCAGAGTTGTTTAAGTTTAAATCAGTATTAACGTTGTTTAATACAGTTTCATTGATATATTCATTTGAATCTTCACTTTTATTGTTTGACTCTTTTTTTTCACAAGATTCTACTAACCACCCTTGATTACTATCCACTTCACGAGATACAACAAGGAAAAGTTCTTTGTCTTTACTCTCAATCTGTTCTTTTAAATAAGTTAATAAATCACTTTCCTGAAGGCAAAATTTTAATTATATTATTCAGTAGATTAAATATAATTTAAAGATTATTGAAATTAATAAGGAAGTTTTATTGCTTATTACCTTTCCAATTAACTGAGGAGTATCAAGTTTGGAATCCAAATTGTAAAAGGCACCATCAATTTTTTTTAAAGCAATCCAATGACGTCTTTTGAGTGGCAGTAGCACAAAACCTAATTTATATTCTGTTGGGACATTTAAAATGAAGCCTTCAATGTTATCAAGACATAAGCAATTTGGATCCCTATTAACATAAAGTATTTTTAGATAACACATTAAAGATCAGTCTAAGCATAAATTGCAATATCTGAAAATATTTACCTCCGCTTATCAAACCAAACTGCTTCACAGCCTCTTCTTTGTAATGCTGCCATGATGACGTTTATATCATAATTGCCTAGTCCAAGTACTGACTTATGCGGATTTATCCAAACGTCTGGACTCAAACTGTAGCATATTTGATCCAGCTCATGTTTACTAAATCCTCTTTCTTGAAACAAGTTATTTAGTGCATGCAATGCACAGAGCTCTTTTACCTTGAATAAATATTATTTACAATTAAACAACAAACAGACTTGTCTTAAAATAAAATATTATATGAATAATCTTTTGTAGATGAGATAAGAAATTTCGAAAAATAGAAACAAATTTCTCTAAATTTATATATTTAGGTATTACTAAAAAATACGCTACCGTTTTCAAGGCAAACTAAAGAACTAGTACTCAAGACGAAGGTCAGATCTAACCAAGTAAACAAATCGAAACTATTGCGGCTGAGTTTAATAAAAGTTTTGTAAAAATTACCTGACGTTCATGGTAAATAGAGCCAGTCATACCAGTTGCCGTACCCGCGACCATCGCACCTCCTTTGGCTATACTACATAACTTTTGCAAGAGGAATTCGGCGAAAAAGTACTCTGCCCGCAGCACCGCCAAATAAAAGCTAGAAACCTTGAAGCCGCTGAAAATTCAGAGGCTCGCGCGCGCGTGAGCTGCAGCACTGATAAGTATACAACGTATAAGTAGACTACAAACCTTGCAACCGCGCGCCTAGGTGCTCGATTAATACAGTACTTAATAAGTTCAGTATTTATAGATCGCGAAAGATCGCAACCTCTCAACTGCGCGGGATCTTTGACAGCGAACGAGAACTATGTAACTATACACTCGCGATGTGCTTCTCTTTCCGCGACTTGCTCCGATCTGAGCTTTCTGCGGGATAGCATTACATTATAGAGCGCTAAACACACAGAAAATTATGGGAGGGGGTGTTTTAGAAAAAGGAGAGACTGCGTCGTCGTCACGACTCACGATGTCGCACGGCCGAATAATAACAGCGCTGCATGTGCGGCTCGATCGGTAAGAATGAATTTTTATTTTTCCTGCGGCTTATTGTATATGGTATAATTATAATATATACGCAGATTATTGACTCGACGCGGCAATGGCTTGACCTATGTTTTTTCTATTTTAAGACCACAAATGCCTCGTTTAATTGAGGCTCGAGTAAAATACATTTGTTCATACAGAGGACGTGGAAATTATCTTTTTTTTTTCCAAATCTCTTAAATTCATAAAATAAACATTTGAAATATTATAAAAGTTTCATTAGTCTAAAGTAAGTTTTCAAACGCTTTTATTTTTATTGTAAATTTTTATATAATTTAAAAATTTTTCAGATTAGAATAGGTATCAAATTAATCAAAATTTTTACATTTGTTCTATTTGTAAAAAACTATTATTAATTTTGAATAATTTTGTAAAATTAACAGCTACAACTTTTTTGTGTAAGTAAATCATTTTATTTACAATTTTAGTGCTAAGCACTAATTATGTCAAGTATAAGTGTCTTATTCATGATCTTATAAATTATCTTTGCACAATAAATCATTTACTTTTTATATTATTAGAAAAGTAATTGTAATATAAGATCTTAATATATCATATCTTCCATATATAATTAATAAAAAAAAGAGTATATTCATGATCCATTAAGTTTTGATTTCTGTTAACTTTTCTTATATTCAATTCTTTCAACTTTTACTTCATCTCCAACTAACTGATAAACATATGTAACAACAGTAGTACTTTGAATGTCCATTAGAACAAATGAGGGAATCACAGACCTGAAAAAAGTCAATAACAGTCATGAAACGGTTCTTTATGTAACAAGAAATTATTTGTATATTATGAATATTGTTTTTTACGTGTCAAGAGGATTATAAGCTCCAGTTGCAGAACCAGGATTGATATAAAACTTATTTTCATGTTCATAAGCTTCAAACTTATGTGTGTGACCAGTTATTAAAATGTCAACATCTAATTGTCGTTGAATTAAAGCCAAAGCTTCTGGATCTCCCCATGGAACAACTTGATGACCATGAGATAAGCCTATTCTAAATTGCCCTACAGTAACAACTTTTTGTTCTGGATAATTGAGATTCTAGATATAAAAAAAAAAATAGTAAAAAACAAGGACATTAGAAATTCTTAAATGTCAAAATTATTTTGTAATTTTAAAATACCTCATCAAAGTCACCCCTGACAATATGAACATCACTTGCTAATGTTTTTAAATAATCATAAGATTCCTTTGTACAAAGATTACCAGTACACAGAATATGCTGTATCCTTCCAGGTACAAGAAGTTTTTTAAATTTGCTAGGCAGGCTACTGCATCGATGTGGAATGTGTAAATCTCCCAAGACTAATACAAGCTTAAAACATTTAAGAAAAAAAGAATGATTAAATTGTATTATAAAACGCTCATTTTTATAAGTTATGTAAACAAATAAAAGAATACTCATGAGTAAGGTCAAATTAATAATGCACTTAATCAAATGACTTTTTTAGTGGAAAAATATAAAAGACAGAAAAATAAAGTTTGACTAATTTAATTGGTACTCGTTATTTTCAATAATAGATAAGCTATATAAAATAATTATCTTTTACATAATTTATAAAACGAAAAAAATTTTAATATCATACTAAACAAGTGTATTTTTATAGGTTATGCTATGTGCTCCAAAATGTATCTAGAATCTAATGGGACTTTGATATAAAAGTAATTTACCATATTTGAAACTGTACGGCTCACTAATAGACAAGGAAAAAATGATTTTCTTCACTGATTTTAACTTGTAAAGGTATTAAAATTGCTAATTCAATCCATGGGAGTTTGTTGAAGTGTCAAATATTCGGAAGTGGGAGTGACAACTATTGGAGCAGAACCTAACTCAACCTTTCGAAAATTGTCTTCCATCGCCATAAGCGCGTTTTTTTCCGGTATCGTCTACAGGCGGGAAAGTGGAAATTGCATTCTTAAAAATGATTTTTCGCATTAAGAAGAGAAACTAGCTATTGCGATTTTTCAGTTTCTACTGTGTTTTAAGAAATTACAGTAACAAAAGCTGGAAATCATGAAATGTGTCATATCAGCTGGAAATATAAAGCGTTAGTTAAATTTGTTTTGATTATAGGTTATATCCCTTGTCCTTTAAATAATTAAAATTTTTTAAGATTTCACTGTTATTTTGAGATTAAGTGTAATAGTTGTTATAAACATAATTTAATTTTTATTGTTTTCTAGTCTTAGCAAGAGCAATACAAATGCTCGCGAAAATTGGAGATGAAGTTTTTGTAATGCCACAAGAAGATTGTTTATCATTGAGAATAGTTAATGGAGCCAATTCAGCATTTGGCGATGTAACATTATTTGAGAATTTCTTCTCATATTATGCATATGGAGATTTAGAAGACAATGATGCTCTCAAGTGTAAAATTCTTATTAAAGTAAGTTAGAAAGTTACATTAAATAAATATAAATAACATTTATCAATACTTTATTCTTTTAAATCAATTTTCTTTATAGAGTGCATTAGCAGTATTTAAGACACCTAGCTTGCTTGATAAGCAAGTTGAATCTTGTCATATGCAGCTGGATCCAGATGCTGAACATTTGCATATTATTTTAAAATACAGAAACGGTATTATAAAAACTCATTTATTACCAATATTGGACAGTGAAACATTAAAAGTACATTTTTTCTATATTAATTTATTTATTTTATTTTTCATAAAATATTTTATCATCTGTAATTTATATTTCTTTCAGGCCAATTATAAAAAAGATGGAACTGCTAATCATTTATGTATTCAACCTCGTGTTATGAATGATGTAATTCAAAATTTTCAACAAAATTTATTGGAAATTACTATAGAAGCTTTACAAGAAAAGGTTCTTATTAGAAATTATATTGATGAAATTTCTAGTAAGACTTTAATTTTTTATTAACATAGTTAATTTTATTCTACTTAAATGAAAAATTAAATAAAATATTAATTACTTTTAGACATGCCCAATGAAACTCGGACACAACTGGCATTTGGAGTAGGAGAATTCGATCAGTATACGATTGAATCAGACACAGCAATAACTTTTTGTTTAAAAGAATTAAGAGCAGTTGTTCATTTTGCAGAAGCTGCTGCACAACCTATTGATATATATTTTGAGCGTTCTGGAAGGTAAAAATTAAAAAATTAATAAATAAGTACTTAAAGTAAACTTTAAAAAACAATTTGTTTACTTACAGACCAGTAGTATTTGTTTGTAAAACATCATCATTAGAAACAAATGTGGTACTTGCTACATTAAATCCAGCTACTGATACAGGATCACAAAGTACTGTATCTACAAGACCACAACCAATACCAAAAAAGGTTCCAGCTAAGCGTGCTACAAAACCAAAAGGCGTTAAATCACTTAGCAAAAAATCGTTTAATAGTACAAAGCAAATGAGTAAAGTGAATAACAATAGTAATAATAGTATGGACACAAATACAACAGACATTAGAAACACTGATTCACCAGGCAGAATCAGTGATGTTTCAGAATCACCTTCTCAAGATAATAAAAGAAATTCCATTTATAATTCAAGAACATGCACTACAAAATCTAATACAACAAATTCTAATGTGGATAAAAATGAAAGTCAAAATAATATAAAAAAAAATCCTTTTTCATCATTCTTAAAAAGAAAATCAGAACAAGAGATTTCAAGTCCCAGTTATCTTGATAATGAAGATCTTATTCAAAATTCACCACCAAGGCAACAGTCAAAAAGGGCTAAGTTAATATTTCAGAAGTGTTTTCAATCGACATTTGACCCGCGATTGTTACCTGGATACAACGATGTTGAAGTTGAAGATTCGGGTGACAGTGACTGATTTAAGAAATCTCATTTCGTAAATTTACTTTAATTGTAAAATAATTTTGTTTATACATATTTATATTAAAAATGCCTGAAGTCATGCTGTGCATAGGCTGCAAAGCAATTATATGGCACTATATTACATAAAACCAAAACAGTATGCAGTTTGAACTGTTAAGATAATAAATTTGTTATAAGAATTATTTTTGTATGTAAATAAACAACTTATTAAATTAAATACTAAAAAAGTCATTTCATTTTATTAAAATTGAATATTTGCTTGATTTATATATTGAGAAAGCTTTGAAATATTAAAGCAATAAATTTACTTAAAAATATGTTGAAAACATATTTGAAGTATTTATAGTTATAATTAAATGTTTAAGTTTTGATCTTAATTTGCTATCTTGTTTAAAAAAATATTATTTATAATAAATTAGAGATATTTA
Organism: Eupelmus urozonus; assembly: GCA_900480035.1. NCBI lineage: Eukaryota > Metazoa > Arthropoda > Insecta > Hymenoptera > Eupelmidae > Eupelmus > Eupelmus urozonus. The sequence continues at coordinate 68,131 of UELX01000272.1, read as the reverse complement.
TCGTTAATTTATAGTAATATATTACTGTTTTTTTTTTTTTTATAAGAAACTTTATTTAATACAATAAAATAATAAAATTTATTATTACCAATATTAGCCCCTGCCGATCGTTGCAAGAGCTTATTTTCTTTTAGTTTATAGTTTATTTTGGGCAAAAAACTATTTTATGATAAGCTTTGAAAATTGATACAAAATTATGAAAAACTACAAAATGTAATTGTCCCAAATTCGATGTTTCTTATAGATTTTCATTAATATTTATAATTTTTCATCGATTTTCATAGCTTTTTATAGAATAGTTTTCTATCAGAAATATAAAATAACTAATAGAAATCTAGGAATAACTATGAAAATTTTACGGAACATGTCCTAATTTTAAGGGATTTTTCATAGACTTTTTACAAATTTCCGAAGATTTTTATAGATTACATTTGTGTGTATCAGGAATTTATACAAGTATTTTCTTTAATTTACACAAAACTCTCAAATAGTGATATATTTTCAAAAATGTATTTAACTGGAGTAAATTCACGTTAATATATTTAAAATCTTACATTACAAATATAGTATTGAGATTAAGTTAAATTATTGAATTATGTTTCTTTTTAAAATTATGCGTGTTTTTTTTTTTATTACTGAATGCTAAATAGTCAATAAAATCTCGTACAAATACTATAAATAAATTGTATGTATTGATTAATTCATTTTTATTACTAGGATTATTAGCATATTAAAATTTAATTATTTTAATTGAAACTATGAATATTACTTGTTAAAGCTTCGGCAGTATAATAAATAAAACATAAAAATCTAATTCAAATCTCCCCATTAGAGGCGAGCTATATATAGGTGACGTCGCGCCGTCTGCTCGCGCTCGTCAACAAAACCCCCTCTGCAAATGGCATTCGGGTCGTCTGCTCAGTTCAAAGCAAGCCGCGGAGCAGACTAGCAGAGTGCTTGGCTTGCCTAGAATCAGGCCGTCGATCGAACGAAATAAGTAAAGAGAACACGTGCGTGTCCTTTACAATGTCGAGCTCGTGGCGAAGTATCGTGAAATTGTCATCGGTGAGCGGTGCCGCGGGTTTGGCCGGCTGGTTTGCTGGTAAACACTACGAGAGAATACACTGGACGGCCGGGAGCTATCTGAGCGGGGAAAATGAAAGGCGATTGTCCTCGCTATCCGGGACGAATGTCAGGAGCATGCCGGGCCTGCCGATTTTTGGCACAGTCTCGGCTGCCTCGCCGATTGTTCCTGCCGATGATATGGGGGCTAAATTATCCGTTGCCGAGTCTAGAATCGGTCAAGTAAGTCAGAACTCGAGAGTTCTGCTTGCGACTCTTGACGTCTAACCTACAACTCTGTTTTTCTTTTTTTCTCTTTATTGCTTCTTTTCTGTTTTTTAGTTTATTTACTGATTAATCACTATCATTTCTGCTCGCTTCTAGTTTCTTTCTTGTTGTTATCTTCAACTTAGTGGATTAGCCTTAGTTTTTTTAACTTAGAGTACGAATAAGTGGTATGCTGATTTTTAATAAGATGTAAGTTTCTGATTCATTATTTATTTTTTTTATTCATTTACTTCATTATAATGTGCACGTACTGCTTTGGTAAAAAAAAGAGTTTGTCTTATTTTTAAACATCTCTTAATAAATGCTCTGATTATTTATAAATTATATAAGAATTTTTTTCAATAGTATTAAGAATAATCATTGCAATAATTGTAGTTTATTGATTGTTGTTGCTTGTGCAATTCATTTAACGCTTTGTTATGGCAGGATTCGCTAACATAATTATAAATTTTATAACATTTATTCTATGAGTTTTAATATAAAGTGGTTTTGTTGTCGTCGCCCACAGATTATGAAATATGGCTTTCCAGGACTAGATCACGTAAGGTCCTATGATGATTTTGTTTTATCATATGATAGAAGGAATCGAGTTGCTCATTGGGTTTTTGAACATCTAACTAAAGATAGATTAAAGCATAATGAAAGTATCGATCGATCAAAATGTGAATTTATTCCAGATCCAAGTATACATCCATTCTTTAGGTACTATTTTAAAATTTGCTTTTAATTTTTTCTCTATTAACAAGTTTCTAATTATTACATTTTATTATTTTAAAGGTCAGATAACAGTGATTATAAACGAAGTGGATACGACAGAGGACATTTAGCAGCTGCAGGTAATCACAAATTGGATCAGAAGCACGTGCAGCAAACCTTCTACTTGACAAATATGGCACCGCAAGTAGGCGTTGGTTTTAATAGGAATTCATGGAACAGATTAGAAAAATATGTAAGGAAACTGACAAACATTTATAAGGATGTTTATGTCTGCACAGGGCCATTGTATCTACCAAAGTATGTCTAGTGAATCATTTATGCCATTTATGGTAAGGCTAATTAATAACTGTCATTTGATTTAATGTGCAGAGTGGAGCCTGATGGAAAAAAGTATGTACGATATGAAGTCATTGGCTCAAATCATGTTGCTGTTCCTACACACTTTTACAAGATAGTTGTAGGAGAAACTGCAGATTCAAAATTGGAAATGGAAGCTTTTGTTATGCCTAATACTCCAATAGATGATAATACACCATTACAAAGTTTCCAAGTAAGTGACTTAATTTATCAATAAAAATTGTTAATAATTATTTTAAATAATATCATAATTTTATTTAAATATTTATTTTGTTTGCAGGTTCCACCAGAAAGTGTTGAGCGAGCAGCAGGCTTGTTATTTTTTGATAAATTAGCAAGAAATAAATTACACAAAATAAACGGTAAAAAAATATAGTCACATTGAAATTGTAAATAATTTTAAACAATAATGTACAGTCAAATAACTTGTTTTAAAATCTTTTATAAAATTTTGAAAAAATTTTTATATTATTATTAGACAATTTGTATATACAAATAATTTTAAGTCAATAATTTATAAAAATTTTAGTAATCCTCTGTGCAATTTTAAAAACATGTAAATATTATTTAAGAAAATTAAAACAACTGATTCTGAATTATTATCTTTATTGCTTGTACAATCTCTTATTTATAAACAATCTCAAAATTGATCAATGTATCAATTAAAAAGAACAATTAAGAGCATTTTGGGTTTATTTAGCAAAGAATCGTGTGATACCAGAGTTTCAGTCTTGCTAAAAATGTTAAGACAATAGTGAAATTGATCTCGCAAAAGTCGCATAAAATTCTTTAATAAAAATTCTAAAATTCATCTAAAATTCTCTATTATCGACACATTAAAACTTACAATCTGATAAAAATATTAATTACGCTTTTCGAGTTCGCAAACCAAATAGTCATTAGCGAACGCGTTTGCTCGCAGTTGAACGAACACTGTACTTTGGTCGTGTCGGTACACATAGATATAATACATACATAGTTATTTGAATAATATATTTAAAGTTAAATACTATCTACTTTCATATAAAATCTTATCGATAAAAGCGTTAATAATTCTCTTAAGTACATACAACTTATAATCTATGCTATTTACAAAATTAACACGTGGGACCAGTTTGCCAAGTTACATTTGACTAACTCGCACTTGCTGCCCATGGTACAAGAAAAGCTGCATGCAATAGCATGCATCATTTCTTTTATAATAAATTACATTTTTCGACCTCAATTTTTAGTTTTGTTACTTGAGATCTTATATTGAAGTCGAAGAATAATTGCCAAAACAACACATCGTGGTACTTTATCGTACTTATTGTTATATATAAATTAAGTTCTTGCAAATCGAGTATATTTTTAGGCACTAAGTGGACGGGTTTTGTTGATTTTTTTTCGAGTTCAACGTAAAGACACTTGTCAAGATTTTAAGTACACTTAGATCGGTTCCTTTCATAAAGGCAGGAACTGGCATTTTCTTCTAAATCAAGTCTATCGTAAAAACGGAAATGGAATGTTAAGTTTAATTTTCGCAGAAAAATTTCTTACAAAACTAAATAATAAAAACTTATTTACCAACAGCAATTCAGTCTCCAACAATCTTCTTGTTTAAAATAAATTACTTTGAAGAAATTTTTCTGCGTTTCTTATTTCGTGATGACAAAGTCCAAAATCAAAGACTAAAGACAGCAAAAGAAACTCTTGCTAATAGTGAATGGTTCTTTTACAAATCTTCAAAGAATTTTTTTTCTCACATTCATACTTGCATTTGAAAAATGAACGAGCGAAGAGTAAATGAGCCGCCGTAAATAATCGTGTTCTAAGTACATTTTTACCATAATTATAAAATTTCTTATGTACAAAAACAATTGCACTTGAACATACACAAACCATTTACCATTTAATAAGCTTATAGTACTTCATTAACTACTCTGTAACTTATACAGATAAAAATAAAATATATTAAAACGATAGAAATAAAATATCTTGACACATTTTTAAAGCTATTGTACCAGATGAAAATATTCTATCTATCTGTATTGAATTCATAATAAATTTCGTTAACTTTTCCAAATTAGACCTGATCTTTTATACGTATAAAACGTAGATTATAAAATTTTCTTAAACATTATAAAACGCAACTTAGATCACGGGCTCATATTTACTCGCGATGTTCGAGGGAGGACTAGGATATCGATCGACGCTGGCAGATCGGGTCGTCCAATATTTAAATCAGTCTCTCCTCCGGCGGTGGCTTCATCACATTGTCCATTTCCACCCTGGGATTGCTAAATTCCTGAGCTGAAGGGCTGTAAGTTCCGCGCGTCGCTCGCTTTTTGCGCGCCATCATAAAAAGCGCAATAAGCGAACCCGCAGCTATTAGGAAGAGTATGCCGACAATAGGACCGACGATCACAGCGATGTCAAGGGCTTGACTCCCTAATAAATGTTCAGGCTGAAAATAATAAAAAGTTGTCCATGTGAAAATGCAGTTCTTTTGACTGGATTTATTATATTTATTTGGATATATAAGCCCTTTAAAAATTCAATTTTTATATGAATCAGATCGTTACTATTTGGCATTACGGTACAAAAATGTCTTATTCGCGGTTTTATGTACATATGCTATCTCTGTTACGTATTACATTATCATCTGACTCAGAAATTTTGCAATATCCATTATCACCAAATTTTTCTAAATTCCTCTTTCTTATAACTCACCTCAGTGCAATTCTGCCCGGTGTAATCAGGTGGGCAGTGGCACGTGTAACCTTTGGGTTCGTCGCACTCGCACGTGCCACCGTTTTTGCAGTAATCGTTGTTACTGCAGGGATCCTCCATCTTGCAGTCCATGCCGCAGTAACTAGAATCGCAGGAACACCGATAGCTGCCAGGTAGATTGACGCACTTACCGAAGCCGCAATCGGTTAGCGGATTCAGGCACTCGTCGATATCGTACGAGCAGTCAGATCCCGTATAGCCGGTGCCCGTGCAGTCACACGTAAAGTTGTTAATACCGTCGTGGCACTTGCCGTCGTTTTTACAAGGCACGTTGCCTTCGAGATCAGGCGCACAATCGTCGATGTTAGTCTCGCAATATATACCCGTGAAGCCTGGTGGACATGTGCACTGTGGTGGCTAAAAATAAAACAAAATTTGTTACGATATGAAAATTTTATTCAATAACTTTTAACGGTTTTAAAAATTTTTCTATTGAACAATAAAAAACAAACTAATCTAGTATTTACAAATCTAGTTTTGTTCTTTCAATTGATAAATATCTTTATCAGGATTACAAGAATTCAATAACTAAGATAAGAAATTGATAAACAATTAATATACGAATATTTTTGAAATTTATTTCAGCGCAAATATCTAAAGCGGAATAAAAATTCAAAATTAACATTTTTATATTTTTCAAAAACAAATAAATAGATAAATAAATAAATATTATTTCCGCTATTCAATATCTAATTATCATTAGTGAATTAAACTAAATCAGTCCTAGTTTTTCCTTATGAGTCATCACAAAACCAGTACTTACCATACAACTACATGTGAAGTTCTCTCCAGTTTTTGTATTTATCACATCAGTGCATGTGGTCCCATTCCTGCAGGGTTCGTCAGCGCAGGTGATGATCTTGAAGTGCTCGCAGAGCTCACCGATATACTGTTCTGGACATTCACAGTGGAACGAACCCGGCAGATTCACGCACACCCCGTCGTTTTGGCAGGGCCTTAAACTCACACATTCATTCACGTCTTCCTCGCACCTGTGAACAGAGTGGAGAGAATCGCATATTGGTGAGACACTTATTATTGCGGAGCGGGGAACTTATGATGCGATAAGATAACGAAGAGCGAGGCTGAATTATATGAATGTGTGCATAAGCGTATGCGTCATGATCTAGCACGTAAAGCATGGTACCGACTACGCGACTAGTGAATTTTGCTAATTTATAGTTTAGAAATTATGAAATAATTTTTAATGATTAAAAAAACAAAATGAACAATTCCAATTTTAATTTAATTTTAATATAATTCAATATAAAACTTACAGCCATCCCTGCCAGCCATGTTTACAAATGCAAGTATAATTGGCAATGCCGTCAAGGCAAGTCGAATTATTCTCGCATTTGTTATCCTCGCACTCATCGATATCAATGGAACAGTCATCTTCTGCGTATCCTGGTGGGCATTCGCATACATAGCTGTTAAATTGATCTAGGCAATGACCGTTGTTCTTGCAGTTACTCTCGAAACACAGTCGACAACCGATGCTGTCGTGATTTGATACGTTGTCCTGCTGCAGCGATAAGAATTCTAAAGGCGTGAAATTGGCATTCTGGTACACTTCCTCATACGTGAAGTAGTGTAGAAGCATACTACCGATTCGTACTTCGCCTAGACAACCTTTGAAAGCTTCACCTAAAAAATATTTTTTATAAACATTAATACATGTACTTCACTAATAATTTGTTTTGAATAATCATATCATAGTTGTTCTTATATAATTTACCAGATAACATGCTGTGTGGTGGCATAGCAGTTGTCAGTTTTCTGTCCACAAAATCTACAGAGTTTCCAGATATGCCATCTCTACTCTCAATATGTCTCTCAGTTCCAATCGTCATGTAACTATGCCTATCCGACAACGGACCTCCCAGACCACCAAGTGTTACGCTTCCAGTTAGCAACAAATCGTACCAGGCTGCAAAGCTAAAGTTCAAACTCGATTGTGGTGTAACTTCCTCGTTCGCATCCTCGTAATCACATTCAATTGAGTTATTATTCAATTTTAACAAAATCGTTGTCCAATTTCCATCTGGCTCGGGCTTACCGAATGTCAGCATACCAGTATTTTCTAAATCCAGTTTCCAAGTCACTGTAATTTTATCTTCGTAAACGGAAACGGTAAAGTGTGTATGACCAGATTTTGGCGCCATATGCATGAGAGTACCGCCCGTGTTCGATCTGTATGTGATTTTAATATTGTCTATTGTCGATTCAGTGAAATTCTCAGTTAGTTCTGGATGACTATAGATGTAAGTGAAGGAAGTACTGACACCGTCAAAAGTTGCGTTTGCCATACATTCATAACCGTCGTCGAGGTTCTGACATTTCGAACCACTCGGACAGTCTTGTAGCTGGCAAAATTCCATTTCCTGGCATGTTTTGCCGGTATAACCTCTTGGACACTGACACCAGAAATCATTCCAAGTGACGTGGCAAGTACCGTTATGATAGCATGGATTCGAAGCGCACACATTGTCTGAAATTACACCTTCTAGGACTTTTTCTTGATCAAAAGTAACATTACCAAATTGCACAAGGGTCGGAATATCTTTCGCCTAAAAAATTAAAACGTTATTTTTGTAGAAAAAGAAAATATTTATAAAATTCTTATAAACAAATTTGGAAAACATACCTTCAAGGGATAAAACTCAACGACCATAATTTCTACTCCATTTGATACCTGCACGTCCTGAATGATACCCTTAAAGTTTACTTGGGGCCCGTGATTTGGTTCCATAAGCCTATTATCTACTTGTCTTATAAATCTCGATACTTGTGGTAATCCTCCCAAATATAAAACCGTCACATTCAAATGACCAGTCGCGCTTATTGTTTTTCGGAAATACTCTGTTCCGTTTATCTTGACTTGCACGAGCGTAACATTTCTTATGACCTGAATTAAATGGTTATTACCATCATTCAGCTTAACTCCGCCGACGGTATACGCTTCAGTTCCGTTGAACTGAATACGCACAAGCAGTTCTCCACCCTCAAGTTGCGCAGCAATATATGTTTTTTCCTTTGGATCAGCTGTGGGATTCGGCTCTGAACCAAGGTAGAAAATATCACCACGATCCTCACGCGTTCTGATGAACATAGAGATATCTACGATGGATCGCACAGCTTTTCTGGCGGTATCGCTTACGCGAACGCTCACGTAACTGTTAGTAATGTTTTCATAACCAAAAGTCGCCGCAGTCATATTATATTGGCAGGTGTAACCAAGATACGGGCGTTCGCACTTGCAAGAAAAGTCGCGCCAACGATCTGTGCAGTGTCCATTGTTTTTGCACGGATTCGGAGAACACTGTTCTTCACGCGAACAACCCGACTCTACGTTCTGCATGTCTACATGTTTGGACGAAGTGCCAGAGTATATCTAATGAGAAAAATAATGTATTTTAGATAACAGCGAATTTAGTATTTTGTTATTAAAAAAAGTGAAGTAACGAATAGGGAAGAAATTTACCCATTCTCCATTAATAATGACATCTTCGGTACATCCAACAAAGAAGGGAGGTCCATGTGTCAGTTTGCTCAGATACTTTACAGTACTTCCAATATAGGTTGTCGAGAATGAAGTATATGTAGCATTAGCTCCCTCTGTCAAATTGATTGGATAAATAGTCTGCTCTTCATTTGCTGACAGCACGAGATGCGTCGCGTTAATAGCCACGAAAACTTTCTGCCAGTTAGAATCGTTGAGTCCAGAACCGATAAATACACCGTTCCATTTGTTGAGCAGACTCGAATGAAGATTGAGCTTGCCACCGACGAGCTCAAGCATATAGTAGGTCGGACCCTTGCCCATCGCCAGCAGACCATTTGGTAGCGTTGTTCGGAAGCGGAATTGAATGTCGTAACCCTCTTCACGACTCGTATTCACAGTCACCAGGGAATTACCGCTCAGCGACATTGTTGTTACCTATAGAGTTTATTTTATTAAATTTTGTCAAACTCATGTATTTTGGAAATGGTTTAGTGCTACCAACCTTTTCCTGTCCCATGGTTAAGCACAATTAGTGGAAAACATGCAAGCATGGTATAAACAAGGTTTAGTGCGTTCATATATTTATATGTTTAGTGAATTAGATAAGTGCATTAGATAATGCAGTGCTATTTGTTTGTTAGTAATTAATGATTCCAATTGCCCAAAAATCAAAATGAATTAGCATCCTCATTTTTTCAAGTTTTAAAATAATAAAAATGATGGGAAACATTTTACAAGAAAAATTCGTAGTTGAATTCGATAATTGAAAATGCTTTTTCATATTATTTTTGATATTTTTTATTAAGCAGTGTATTGTTAAGGTGAAATAAAATTAAAAACTATGTGTAATTGTAATGTTAATTCATGATTTCCTTAAATTATAATTTTTTGTTAAATAATCTTAGGCTGCTATCAATTACGGGAATCGACGTATTTAAGTATATAAAAATTCGAAAACAAATTATCATTACTAATTTATTCAAATAATTATGTATCTATTCCAGATAAATTACGTTAAAAACCACTTTTTGTTTCAGTTTTTTAGTTAGTACAAACCTACTATTAAATTATCAAATTTTAACGAAATGTGAAAATAGAGAACAGTCACATAAGTTATTTAAAAAAACTTAAGTTAGTTTAAAAAAAGTTTTTGATAATAAAGAAAAAACATCAAAGTGATTTAAACTTGAATAAAGTATACGAAATATTTGTGAAAACAAAATAATTTTAAAACTATCAATTTAGCTATCTATGCAACAATTATAAATTTATAATTTCTATAAGATATAATTGATTTAACCATTTCAATAAAAATAAAAAATAAAAAAAAGGAAGCCATAACACCCAGCAATATCCATCCTAATGAGAATTGCAATGTCCTCAGCTTGGCACTCACGTGATCACAAATTTCACCGTGGAATCCATTCGGACAGGTGCAATTAAACTTGTGCTCGGTCTCGTCGACGAGGTACGGCCAGCACGTGCCGTTATTCATACAGGCGTTGCCCTGGCAACCAGTCAGCGGCACGGAGCAGTTCTTCCCGCCGTACAGAGGCTCACAGCTACAGAGATAGTCAGCCCGAAGATCGTGACAAACTCCATGCTCACAGGGCGCGTAGCGCTTGCACTCGTCGATGTTAAGTTGACAAAACTCGCCTTCGAAGCCCTCGTCGCACTCGCAACTATAACCACCAATACGATCCATGCACACACCCTCGACGCACGGATTACTTTCGCACTCGTTTATGTTGGTTTCACAGTTCTTGCCCGTTACGCCTTGAATACAAATACACTCGTATCTGAAATATAACATTATTTTAATTTTAAAAATGATTAATAATCGTTAAGATGAATTAAACAACAGATTATATCATATTCCATAAGTCTAGCATAACTTTTAATACGACAAACGTAAGTAAAACCTAATAATAAACACGCTAACGTATGGTTTCTAGTAAATTCCGCAAACGAATTTACGTTACATCTCCATAACTGCAATTAAATTCTGAACTAACCCGCTAGCGTTGGCGTAACTAAATTCCTGCATGAAGACGGCTGGCTTGTTCATGACATCCTCTTCATATAGCTTCTTGTTGGAACGCTCGAGGCAAGTACCGTTGTACTGGCAGGGTCCGCTCTCGCACTCGTCAACGTCGACTTCACAATTTTTGCCAGTGTAGCCGTCATAACACTGACAGACATAGTCCTTGATTCCGTCAATGCATTCGGCACCATTTTTACATGGATTCGAACGGCAGTCATCAATGTTAATTTCGCAGTATTCGCCCTCAAAGCCTGTATCTGCGCAGTCGCAGGTGTAAGTGTTTACCCCATCTAAGCACTTGCCAAGATTCTGACAAGGCTGTGATTCACAATCATCGATGTTCGTCTCACAATTAAGCCCAGTGAAGCCCGGTGAACAGATGCACGTATATCTGAAATAAGTTTTGACAAATTTTATTATACGATATAATGTGGAACAAGTATAACATTATTATACAAAAAAATTATAAAAATAAATAATACTATATTATAATAATTTAATATTATTTATGATGTTAATTTGGAAACTAAAAGGGCACATATAGCCAATGTTATTTGAACGGGTTATGAGCCCTTTTAGTTTCCAGATGTTTAATAATTGTGAAATTATAGTGTGATTATCGTAATATTCGTCATATGAATACCTAGCGATCTCGTCAACGCAGGTCGCTCCATTCAAGCATGGATCGCTCGCGCATTCGTCAACGTCTTGGTCGCAAGTTTTTCCAGCATAGCCAGGCGGGCATTGGCATTCGAATGTGTTGATTTTGTCGATGCAAGTGGCGTTGTTGTTGCAGGGTCCGCAGAGGCACTCGTTGATGTCGAAGTCGCAATGAATACCGGAGAAGCCGGGCCTGCAGAAGCACTGGTAGCTGCCAAAATTATTCACGCAAATACCATTGATGCAGAGCGAGCTTCCCGACAATTTGCACTCGTCGATGTCTTCGTCGCAGTGTTGACCGCTGAAGCCAGGATCACAGTCGCACTTGTAGCTCTCGTCGGGCTGCTCGAGGCACGTGCCATTGTTGCAGGGTCTTTTGGCGCAGGGATCGACGATGAACGTGCAGTTCGGCTCTCTGTAGCCCTCGCGGCACTTGCACTCGTAGCCGGCCACTCCGTCGACGCAGATCCTCTCGTCGGGACAGACGACGTCGAGGCAGTCGTCCACGTTGATGTCGCAGACTTTGCCCTCGAAGCCGGCAGGACACTCGCAGACAAAGTCACGTCGCGACTTGCTACTCAGAATGCAGCTGCCGTTGTTTCGGCAAGGGTTCACGGCACAGGCATCGTACTCGCGCTCGCAGTTCTCACCCATGTAGTCCCGGGTGCAATTGCACACGTAGCCGTTGGGTCGGTCGATGCAGGTGCCACCGTTCTGACAAGGCTGCAGGAGGCACTCGTCCACGTTGATCTGGCAATTTTTACCTGACAATTTTATAGACGGTTAAGCTTGCGACATTATTGCTCTGATATTTTTTTTACATTATTTTTTTCGCTCTACTTTATTATTTTTTAATAGGTTAAACAATGTTTCTATCAGCTCCTGCTTGGTGTAAAATTATGCAACTACGAGCAAAGTTAAACTATTTGTTTTATAAATAATTTAAGTAATCTTTAATAAACTAGCGACGTTATCGAATTATATCGACAAGCATATTACTTCAACTTACGTTGTTAATTTATGTTTAAGTAGTTAAACTATGTGCATTTCAACACCTTTTCCTTTTACTGTAGCTAGCAATTTATGCAAATATTTTCTTTGGCTCAACTAAAACTTTTACGACATTTGCAGCAAAAAAACGCTAGTTTCTGTTTGAATTTCCATCAAAATTTGCTATTCTACTTTTCCTAAATACGTAAAGCAAAAACGATTTGATCTTACCTTGTACTCATAAGCATAGACAAAAAAAAGCATAAACCATAAAAGCAAGAGACAAAATTGTATATGTAGGCAAGCAGAAAAAAAGTAATAGAGCATGCTCAAGAGTAAATAGCGTAGACGTGAAGGACGATGCGAATTTACCGGTGAAGCCCGAGAGACATTGGCAGTAGTAGTTGTTGAGCTGATCGATGCAGACACCGCCGTTGCGGCACGGATCACTGGTGCACTCGTCGATGTCGACCGAGCACTCGGGCCCCGTCCAGCCGGGCTCGCATACGCAGTAGTAGCCCACCGGCTGATGGCGTGCAACGGACACACAAGACACTCAGAATCGAAAACACACACGCATACGCTCGCACATCACATACACGCAAACTTTCTGAATGTGCACCATAAAATAGAGAAATTTTGAAATATTTAAACAACGCCAGCATGGCCATTATATTAACTTTTCTTTTTACAAATTTCTCTTTTACAATGCAGGTATTGATAATGTTAGGAAACGCGAGAACGGCAAGGCTGATGACGAAGAATCGACCGCGCTTTCAACTAGGCCTTTCGTATTTGCATATGAGTTTATTTTCAGAATCTATTATATGCAACCACTTAGTCTACTTTCCTAGCAAACACTTGCTTCTCAAACATTCTAATGACATTTTTTTACACACAATGAATTAATTTAAGTAAACTTATTTTTTATATTGCTATACTACTACTATTTGAATCTGTTTAGATAAGGACTGGGTACAACAACGATTACCGAAAGACATTTATATAAATAGGAAAAAGAAATTACCTTTCTTTGCGAAATCTTACAGTCAGTATAGAAGAAAAGAAGAAAACAATAATTAAATTCCATAAATTTTCAATTAATTCGTTTAATAAACAATATAATATTACTTTCATTTATTCATTTTTATAGAGATCTTGGCTTCTAAAATAAATACTTTTCTTCTGAATAATTCTAAATAAATAACTTTGAGTATACTGAAGGCCTTCTCTTTTAAAGTACACTTATTCGCAATCTCACGGATTCTCACAAACACGTTAAATTACTTACGTAGTCGCGGCACTCTGTGGCGCGCTTGCAGGGCCGATGGGTGCTGCAGGTGACGGGCTCCTTGCACTGGGCGCCCGTCCAAAAACGCGGACACTGGCAGACGGGGCCACGCGCCGTCTCAATGCACGTGCCGCCGTTGTAGCAGGCCGGACACCAGCTCGGAAGCGACGATTGGCACGTTGGCCCTTTTATGATTTATCGTGCGAGACAATTAACAACGAGACCCATACACGCGCGCGCAAATAAGGTACATGCACACAGTTATGCGAATATGAGTTGGTTAGTATCACCAAAATGAATTAGTTTCTTACAAGATTTTAGTAATAATAAAATAAATATTGGAAAGAAATTTAAATTTTAGTAAGTGAGATATTTGAGTTAAAAGGTAATAAAGCTTGTACAAGTAAATGCCAAAAGGTTTATTTGCTGGTATGTACGTGAGAACGTTGTAACGAATGAATTAAGCTGGAATGTGCATTGTGAGTAGTCATGCAAGCGTGCTGTTATTCAAGGCTTTTGGTAGCCTGAGAACATTTTTTGGAATCTTTTGATAAAATTCGTTCTAGTGTGTTTCTGACCTCAGTTTGCTAATGTATTTGCTTTTTAGTGAAGGTATAATTTTACTATAGTTAATTTGCTTTATCACGATTCAAGAATGGTTTATTGTAAGTGTTTGTTATTTTTTTTTTTTTTTTATAGATTAATAATTGCATATTTTTGAAGCATTAACTAGATTAGTGATAAAAAATTAATGACGATACGATAATATGTTGTGTAAGTAATTATTTTATTTCTAAAAACGCAGCCCCTTCATATCATTTATCTACAACATATCACGTCAATTTCAATCGTACTACACTCTAGTGATACTACCCACTCGACCCATCAAAAGCTTCCAGCCAGAAGAAAAAAGAAAAATGTAAAACTTTCCCCCGAAAAAGCAGAGCATAGCTGCGCTCTCGAAAAGTAAAAAAAAGTCATTCTCTAGTAACTCACCTTTCCACTCGGGCGGACAGGTGCACTCGTACTTATCCCTGAGGCTGGTGCAGGTGCCACCGTTGGAGCAGGGATTGTTGGCGCAGTGGTTGAGTGTGCAATTGGGCGGATTGCCCATGTAGCCGGGTTTGCAGACGCACTGGAGGCCGTGGGCATCTCTAACGCAGAGGCTGTTAGGAGGACAGGCGGCGTTCTCGCAGTTGAGATTACGAAGGGGCTGATCGCAGTGCTCGCCCGAGTGGCCGGTACCAGTGCAATTGCAACGATAGCTGCCCACCTCGTCGACGCACTGGCCGCCATTGCGACATGGCTGTGACAGGCACTCGTTGATGTTGAGCTCGCAGTTCTGGCCCTCGAAGCCAGGCGGGCAGGCGCACACGTAGCCACCGTAAATGTTGTAACAAGTGCCCTGGCTTAGGCAGGGCTTGGCCTCGCACTCGTCGATGTCGACCTCGCAGTTTACGCCGGTATAACTGCAATTTATCAAAAACATTGTATTTTTAAAAAATTTTTATTTATATATAATACCTACATCTGCAAGTTGTCAACGTGGTTGATTAAAAAAGTTATTTTTAAATTACATGATTTAATTGACGTGGTTTATCCCAAAATTTTAAATTAAATTTCTTAATTAAAGAGATACAATGACAGCAATTAAAGGATCGCTTTTTAATAGTCTATATAAAATTAGTAAAAAAATTGTTTTTTTAATAATAGAAAGAATAAAAGGATGATAATTTTGATGGATCGAAAAAAATGATGGATGAAAATAAAAAAAAAAAAGTAGTAAAAAAACTAACCCAGTCCGATCGCACTTGCAGGTGTAACCATTGAGCGCGTCCGTGCAGTTGCCGCCATTCTTGCATGGATGCGAGGCGCACTCATCGATGTCGATCTCGCAGGTCCTTCCGGTCCAGCCGGGCCTGCACTCGCAGCGGTAGTCGGCATCGGGCAGCTCGACGCAGGCCGCGTCGTTGCGGCACGGATTACTGGTGTCGCAGAGCCGCGAGCCAGCTGGCGCCTCGCAGCGCAGCCCGGCAAAGCCTGGGCCGCACTGACAGCTGAAGTCGCCGTGCTGATCCTCGGCGCAGGTGCCGCCGTTGCGACAAGGATTGTTTAGACACGGTGAACCTATATACCATACGCAACAGATTAGAGAGGCTATTTCGGATTTTAGGCAAAAGGAATGTTTTATTGTTTTAACTATAGTTAGTTGTTATTACGTTAGTTGACTAGTGTTGTTTTTTTCCAAAATTTCTGACTAAAATGTAACTTTAGATTTTTTAAAATCTCATTTCAAATAATTCAAATAGAAATTATGGATTGGGTAATAAAAAAAAATTACATCAGATATAATTGATAATATGCGTGTTTAATATCCAATTTTAATCGAATTATAGCCGTGAAATTCAATATTGAAAGGTCCGATGTATCGATTTTGACAAGAGCCAATACGTTTTATATATACGCTCTTGACATACAGTGAATTGGACTGTGATTGAAATGGAAAGGTACACTCGAAAATTATGACAAATTTTTTCAAGCGCGTATATGTCAAGCTAACAACGAATAATTAACGTTATAATATTTATTTCTCTTGTCAACAAAGAACATACTTCAAAATTAATGACAGTTAGTGATCATTATCAAGCGAAATTGACGTTTATGCATATGTATGTACAAGCAAAGCTCGATTAAACGTGCAAAATTATTAATAAACTGTTCATTTCATCATTTATGAATGAAGGAATGATATTGAAATTGGCCTGATGCAGGCTCATTTTAGTTGTCTCAAAACTAGTTTTTGAATCGTCCAAAAAAATGTATATCATCAAAGATCTATAAACCGGCCGGCACGAGCGAGCGTTGAACCCAACCTGCTACGTACACAGGGAGATCAATCGCACGGACGCCTGCAGAAACGAACTCTATATACCTACACTTGCACTGTACATATACACTTAACGCCGTGCACGCGCGTCAGTCGCTGACCTAATCGATCGCGATGTACGTATAAATGCAGGACGCTTACAAAAGCGGACCGACGTGCGTATGGATACGTAATATTCTACTCTCGCTTAGTTTGATAGACATTTTGATGAACTTTGATATGCAAGAAAGAGCCTGTAAAAGTTGAGCTAGATTTGAAAAGAGAATTTACGGTGTGTTCTCGATATACTTGGAATGCGGCTTATGCAATTATCACGAGATTACGATACCGGCTAATACACTGTCTGCCAACAAAGTGGGTTTGCAAACAATTTTCGCGAGGCTGTTTCAATTTCCGAGAATTATTCTTCAAAACTCATTATATAGTGACCAAAATAAGTATATAATTTCAGGTTAAAGTTAAAAAAAAAAAACTATATTTAATGCATTTATTTATTTATAAAATTAAACGGGCTGTTAAGGCCTTTTATAAAAAAAGAAATGATGTATATATAATTTGAATAAATGCTAGATTGATTTATGAAAAATGCGTAAGATAAAGTAAAGCTACTGATACGTTAAAGCATTTACGAATTCAAATCACACAAGGCAGACAATCGTGCAATAATATTTCAAATAGAACAGCAACATCATGTCAAAATTTAAAAACTCCAGAACCTGAAAAAATGATAGTACTGTTGGAAAGATTTTCTACTTTTATAGCAGCTGTATCGTTTTTACTAAAATTGATAATACATATTTAGAAACAGTCACAATATATTACTAATCATTTATATAATATGAAGTCATAATGAAGTCATAATTTGTACATTTACGATGACATGATTAAAATCATGCTGACGTTTCGTAAAGATTAAGAAGCAATATCTATTTCCTAATTAAGTATAGAGTGAGCAGCATAGAATCTTTCCAACAGCTTGTCTTCAAACAAAAAAAAAAAATAAAAATAAAAAAAATGACAAAGACAAAAAGCAAAAATTTCAAAGCCTAGAGCGTGCGATTGACAAAGCAATTACTAGTGCAGTCTCATAATCTACCATTGTCGATCTGGCAATTGTTGCCGGAGTAGCGGGCGTAGCAGTGGCACTCGTAGCGGTCCTGCCTGGATATGCACTTGCCGTGCATCATACACGGCGAGTGCTCACAAAAGTCCCTCGTTGCAGCGTTGGATAAGGGTCCGGTGGACGGGCCGATTTGGGCAGCCGTCGGCTGCGTCGTTGCCTGATGACTGCCGGCTGCTCCACCTGTGAATGTTTTAAATGGTCGACCATGCAGTATACTGATCTGTCCATGTGGCTCCCTATAGGCTCTTATTCATCGATTCTCCGGTCTTGTAGTTCTTTTTTTTTTTTTAAATTGGCCAAACAATTTACATAGTTTGTCCAAAGAGAAAACATAACTACAGCTACTTTTATATTACTACGGTATTTTTTTACTGATTTATTTTTAAAGGGAATCAATGCCTTAAGTATAGCGTGATTAAAAATCAAAAACACAAGAAAAACTAAAAAAATTTATAGTGCAGCACACACGCGTGTATCAATCTAAAAATCAAATCTGTCATAATTTCTAAATTACGTATAGATTATATTTTCTACTCATGAAAAAGAAAAATCTCTCGTCAGTAAAACACACCCGCAGGCGAATCCTACAGGTGGCTATTACTATAATGACAAAGAGCGTGTAGTATAAAAAAAAAGAAGGTGCAAAATAACAACTCTACCTCGAGCTCCTCTTCGTTTGCTCTCATAAAGAGCTGAAAATCCAGCGCGCAAAAATGTACAAACAAAGCGCGCGCGTACACATTCCGCGGCCGGGGGAAACATAACCAGCTGCGCTCGAGCGCTTTCGTCTTTAACGACTTAACGCTCGCGAGCGCGCGGCAGAATAAAAATACTCAAGAAAGCAAAAGAAAGAGAGAGAAAGCCAGAGATCGCTATTGCAAGTTAGAGAAGGAGAGAACGGCAGCTAGGGAGAAAGATATATCTCCCTTCCGCTTTGAATGTGCTCGCCTCTTTCCTAGAAAGGGTCGATCCGCGAAGGTATATACCTACGCCGCGAAAAAGTCGAAACGCCGACTATCGCAGCTCTGAGACTATTAGAGGAAGATAGGCAGTGAGAGGTTTCGAGAGGAATAAAAGGGGAATCGTCAATTCCTCAGCATCGCCGTTAGATGCAGAAAAGAGAATAGCTGAAATAACGCGTACTGTCTGTACAGCTCTCAAGCTGGAGGCTTGAAATTATTTAAAATTACACGCTACACTGCAATCATTGACTCGAGACTTTTAATTGTTACATTTCTTTTTAATTTAATTTCTTTTGATAAGATGATGTTACAATAGAACAAGTTTGATTGAACTGTTTTTGATTGAGTTGTTCTTTCTCAGCTAGCACGAATGAAACTGTGAGTGACACTTTTAACCGAAGCTGTCGATGATTAATTAACCGTGCTAGGAAGAGTATACATCTGTCGGTTGAACAAGCATTAAATTACTTTGGACTTTCACTTTCGTAGACAAAAACGTTACTTTGACACGTCTAGTCCATACCGGTTGCATCTTTATATTATGAATTACGACGTAACTTTGACGATTAAATGTATACGTGCGTACAGTCGAAAAGATAAAAGGTGAAAAAGAGATGGAAGCAAAAGTCGAAATGAAAATTCAACATCAATGCTAGAATTAATATTTTCAGCGATGATGTCTCAGTAATCATACGAGGAAGGTGTTGCAAAAACAAGTCCCGAACAGAGGGTCGAAGTGTCCTTATAGATATAAATATATAAGCAAAGACGAGTGCAAGTGAAATGAAGTGTGCTTACATCCTTTGGTGTCGAGAGGGCAGGTACCGAAGACGGCGTTGCTGTTGACGCTGTCGTTGAAGAGAATGCCCGGCCCCTGGAGTATGCAGCCCCGGAAGCCATCGCCGACAATCAGCGTGCTGTTCACGTTGTGATCCGGAAGCGTGAGGATCTCCGAGTTGTACGTGGCGTTTGCCACCACCTGAGGAATGCAAAAATCGTTATTGCACCAAACAGTTGGCTTTTACGAGAGCCGCCCGCCGTTATGCACTCTACGATCTTCTTGTTGCGCGATCGAGACTGCAAGCTGGATCGTTCGCTCCGACATTTTTTACGTTCGCGCAGATAGAGCTGGCCAGGTTTCATGTCTAGCTAGAGGTATATAAAAGTAACGCTTGCCGGAGTAGTTTAACGTTTTAGTAATAAAATAGAGCAGCTTATAAATTTTCCGCTGACTTGAAAAAAATAATAATAATGTTACGGGGACGTTAATCATTATTTCAGTGATTGAAAAATTTACTGGCCAAATTGTTACGCTAGATTTATGAATTTTCGATAAAGTTAAAAATGATGCCACGCAGGTTATCGTTAACGTCTGTTCATTCTCAAAAATTACGGTCAAAGATTGAATTTCAGCCGGCAAGCCTTAAACTAATGTTGATAATCATTTCGAAACCTGATTGAATTGGGATACGCCCAAGAACAACTATAAATGTATCTACTTGATTTAGAATAATAGAAAAAATGAATGAATAACAACCTGAACATGTCCAGCAGCGCTGAGCGTAAGATTGCCAAGTCGGAAGAAGAGGTTGACGTTGTGCCAGGTATTGTCGAGCAGCCTCGCGTTCAACCTAGCCTCCAACCTTCTCTGCTGCAGCTTGGCCACGAAGACGAGACCGTCGTGGTCGACCTGCAGAGCTATCGAGTCCCCGGTGTCGATGAAGCGCTGCTCAAAGAGCTTGCCGGGCTCGCAGGTGCGAAAGCTGAGACCGCTGTGCCGGTGAACAGAGACGAAGGAGCGCAGCCGCAGCTGGGCCGTGCCGTCGAAGTAGGCCTCTCGCGCTGACGAAGGAGCCTGCGGCTCGTCCGAGCTCGCCAACTGCGGGGCGCCCTGGCTGCTCGTCGTCAGCAGTGTCGCCAGCACTGGAATAACAGAAAGTAAACATGTACATACATGATTCTGGCTATCTTAAAATTTTATAAGAAAAAGTAACATTTCTTTATCACGAATAAAAATAAAAATGATTAAAAGTTCATTAAGCATAGTTTAATTCCTATAAAACAATAAAGCCTGTAGAAATTAATCAAAAACTCGAATTTAATGTTCCTCATCGGCTACAGCACACTTCAATATATACAGATAAGCGGCGAAAACGATTCGGGCAGCCGAGGCATGAAACATTGAACAGCTTGAAATTCCCGGTGCTACATATTTACACTCTGAAAATACGTGAACGAGCCAAACGATAACAGCATTAAACCGGCACGCTCGTCCACGTGCGCGAGCGCATGTAATTTATTCGATTGCAGCCGGGCTTCGAGCAAACATTGACGCATCGTTAGAGCTTCCATATCAGCTGCCTCGGAAAAGAACAGGGCCAACTGTCTACCTGTAAAAAGAAAGCTACAGTGCAGGCGTCTGTTGACTTAGGGCACGGGCCGCATTGTGCAGCAGATCGCTTGTGAAATCGATATACGAAGTGGCCGACCGATGGGCGATTGTCTTATAATCTACGTTATTGCCGCCGCCACCGCCGCCGCAGTGCGTTTTATCAAGCTAGCGTCGCCAGATGCACTAGTGAATCGGCGCCTACGCCTGTCTCGCGGAGCTATTTCATCTCGATCATTCTTGCTTCATTGTTACTGCCTGCATTTACGCCGATCGAGCTGTTTATGCTTTACCGGCCGATTATATCTGGAAGAATTCACCTTTTGTTATCGCCTAGAAAGTGTGCGAGCAACAGAGAAAGAGCAATGAGGAAGGATAAGGTATAGATCGGGGAAAGTTAACAATGCATTTTTTCGACTCATAGGCTTTGTTATTTTCAATTGGCTAGGCTGCTCGTTTTAGACGTGTATCGAACAATTAGTTCCGTTATTTAAATTGTCACTGCCATTCAATTGACGAAGCACATTTGTTGTTAAAATAAAACAATGCGGAACTCTATTTTCTTTATATTTATATAAAGAATTCTATTCTATATATATATTATATAAGATATGTGACTAAATAATTTTTAATAATCAAAATATTTTTTTTTGATACTTTTAAAAAAATTCTAATGTGATGCAGAAAAATCACAGTTAATAGAATACCTGTAGTTTTAATGAACTCTGAATGATTCACTAGTTAAATTCACTTTTTTGACAAATTAACTCAACTCAAATTGATTATAAGCGCGCAGTTGTGTGAATTGCAAATGAAAAAGCCCAAGAGGAGAAAAATTAGAAACTGCCGAGGATTTCGTGCGCAAAGTGATTTCTCGTTTCGCCGCGGTAAGCATCCACAACGAGACCAATCGATCCATCCACGAGTTGCATCTGTCCAAGAAATATCTCCTCCGAAGAAACGTGCACGTGGAAACTGTTACGAGAAATTCGAGTTTATCCAAGGATGGATTCGCCGGCCGAGCGAATCAAGGCGAAATTGACTGTGAAATTCAGCATTCATTGTGGAAAATACGTTCCCGGTTAAATAGTTAAATCGCTGTGACGAAATTAAGACAATTTTTATATTAATGACTTTAAATAATGCATCAACGGCTTTTTTTGGATTTACAATTTAAAAAAAATCTTTTTATTCTGTAAATATTAATTTAGATTTAAATACTCGTAATCAATACTTGCTTTAGGATAATACTATCATTTCTGCTTTAAATTGATCAAATGACAAAATAATTATTATGTTGTAGTAAGTGTTTGAAGAGGAGGAATATTTTTAGAGAAACAAATTCGATAAAAAAGCTATTGGATATAAGTATATTATGGTTTATATCTTAATTTTTACATTGTAAGATTTATGATTCATCAAAATGAGAGCAATCAATCAATTTATTGACGGCACCTTAAGCACATGAGAAGAATGATGATGCAGTCTCTGGATTACGAGAGGCACTAAGAAGATTTAGAACAAAGAGCTTGATCTCTCGAAGACGCTGACCATACATTCTTATTGTTGGTTTGAGCGCATATTCAATCAGATTATGAATTATAAAAAATACAATAGTTCATAATTTTATTTGAATTTTCTATCGTTCAGCTGACAATATTCATGTAATAATTTAGTACTTTTACTAAATCTCGAATTCTAATCCACTTAACGAGATTAAATATCAAGTGGATCTCCTGATTCTAAAGAACGCGTTCTCGATCGTATTTCTTTTCTTTTTCTTCTTATCTTCCGGTCTTTTCTATACAATCTGATTGCCGGAGCAACTAGTACCTTCCTAATGAAAGATAGTTCCGTACACGAGCTCAACGCAAAACTACATCGAAAACACAAACTCGGAACGGCACTTTGACGTACACCCTCCGACAAGCCAACTCCCCGACGTATACGTACACGCATGTACACACTCTTCGTATACGCTGAACGATAAATTATGCATGAGAAGAGCTGCCGTCGAGACCAGAAATGGCCGACGACGCTGAAGCGCTGCACGCACACGCACACAAATAATGTAACTATATCCTTTTAGGATCTGCGCCGCGAGTATATCAGCTATATAAGCTCGCGCTGATTTATTATCAAACTATATTTAACAGGCAAAAAATTACACCTGTATTGCTGTATTCTCTTCTTTTTTTGGTTGGATATCTCGCGATTGAAGAGATGACTTTTTTGGCTATAAGTTGTCGAGGCAACATTTGTCGCTATGTTTTCATATAATTTGTCGAAGGCACTGTGATAGTTACATAAAAGGATTTTTTGCATGTAGAATACAGGGCAAACGATCTTGGTTTTACTAAAGTCTATTAACTAAATTTTTCTAAAGTACATGAACATAATTTTTATTATTTTACTTTACTTTGCTTGAATGTATATAACGTACATACATAGTAAATTCTTATTACCCGAAAATGAGAAAAAAGGATTAACTGGTAAATCTAATTTTGAAGAAATTAAGAAGCGGTCTTAAAGCCCTAATGCATGAGGTATAAGACTTGTAAAAATAAATAAGGAAAATGGTACGATTTACTTCTTCCCTCGAAAATCACAGTCCTCCGCAAAGCCGGAGCATCCTCGCAAAGACTCACTTAGCCGATAACATCTTCTCCTCATTACGAGCATCTACGAGCGAGCTCGGCGTAAAATTGCAGCTTGCATTCAATTACACTAGCAGCGCAGGACTCGATTTATAATCATATAAAATATCCAGCTCCAAGTTTTATAATATAATTACAGGCATTCGAAAAGTCTTCCCCACTCGCCTGCGCTTCTCGAAATACGCGCACTTAGGATCATCGTCCTTAGCGACGACGTTCAACGAACTTTTTCTTCGCACGCGCGCTCGCGCTCGAGTACACAAAGGCTTGGGCACGCGCAAAATTAAAACTCGTCCGCGCCTCTATCGTCGTATATATTATATTCTCACGTAACCAACGGCGCACATCCGCGCGCGGCGATTGTACATCATAGCGTAGCAGGCGGGGGAATTGAAAAAATTCGGGAGAGTCGCATGTAAAAAGCTGCGGGGAGAGGAGGACGTGATTAAGCATTCATTCCCATGACGTAATCGGCGCCTCGCTCTCGCGCCATCTCTTTTACGTATTAACCAGGTGAGTCTGCGTGCGCTGCAGGATGATATATCCGTATATATATACGCGAGAAGGCATGTCAGAGTTCCACGAATGTATTCGTAAGCGAGCGAGAAAGGGGAAGGGCGATTTTTATTTTCTCCTTTTTGCAGCTCTCTCGTCGCCGTTTTCTCTCTTTTTTACGCGTGACTTTAACCGAGGATGAGTGAGTGTGCGGCCGTGAAACCATTGCGGATGTTCGATTTCCGTTCGGTTGGTCGCTATACAAATTAAAAAGATAAACATACGCGCATTCCGTTACTCTTATTGTTGCGATTTGTACCTTCGTACGACAGGTTGTAATTGTCGAGTAATTCCTAATTGTGATGCCCCTCGCATTTTAGGCTAATGATGTAACGATGTGAAAAAACGATGTGAATTACTGCAGAACAGTTTGAATGAACGGTACATGAGTCATTGGCCACGCTCTGCTCACGGCTTATTTTAATCCTTCATTTTTATACTCGAATTTTAAACAATCTTCTAGAAATTTTTAACATTCTCTTGGTGGTAGTAGCTGGGGAATACTTTGAACCATTAATTTATATTATAAAAAACTTGGAATTCTTTGTAGATGACAGTAACAATTAATGATCAATAGTAATTTAAAATTTCTATTATTTTATATACAGGATGAAGCGCAAATTCCTGAGTAATGTGCAATGAAGAATCATATTACGCTTCTTGACTTTATAAATTACAATTGTTGCCGAGATGGCTGTAAAGTAAGACATGCGTAGAATACAAGTTACCCGACTGCAGAACAATATAACGGTCAGAAATTTACTTTTTTTCTTTATAATTTAAAAGCCCGCTATGATCTAGAATAGACGCCGGAAGAATAATCGATTGTTCAGCAAAATGCATTTCGATCGAGCGAAAAATAGCGGCGAAGTCGAACGCACTTAGATCGCTTTCACTGACTCTCGAAGCATGTAATCCCATATCATAAAAGGAGCAGTAAAAATTGTAGGCAGCTCGCGAGCGACCACGCATAGGTATTTATACCGAGTCCGCAACATATTATACTTGTAGAAAAAGGACAAACTCTCGGCATCGAGAGGAGACAAAAAGAAAGGAAACTTTCATTGCTCCTCCTCTCCTTACGCACTCTCGGCAATCCTTTCGCTAGGTACATCAGGTGCAAGAACGCCGATCCTTATCCACAACGAGTCTCCGCAAATGAAGCTCTCTTTTTTACGCTCTCCCGCAAAACTCGTCGCGAGCGGCGCGATTATACATGCCGTGCTCTCCTCGAAAAAGGACGAAACAAAGGTGGAAAGCCGCACTCTCTCGCTCGCTCGCGCAGCAGCTCGCTGGACGTGTTCGGCATGTGGAAAAAAGCCCGGCGAGTGGCTAAGGCCGTTACAGTCTTATACGCTACTGCTGCTGCTAGGCTACAGAAGGAGTTCTTAATTTAAGAGTCGAGCGCTCCTCCGGAGGCGGAAGTGACGTTGCGAGCGATATGCACGGCCATTGTGAGTAGAAGCCTCCTCCAGGCCGGCTCTACGTACAATGGCGTAGTGCGAGCGTCTGAATTGCCAACGGATGTGCGAGTCTCTGCATGCCGGCGAGAAGAGGGATATAGCTTTTGGGATAAGTGTTAGGATTACGTATTAGCTGGATTTACATTGAAGCTACCTTTTTTATTTTCCGAAAATTGCATAGTAGAATATGTTTGTAATGTACTGTTTATAAAGCTGCTTTAAATGCAATATGATATTAAAAAATCGTAATAGCACATAATGAAAGTCGAATATTTGCATAAAATGAAACACGAGGCAATGCTCATTGAAATGTTTCAAAATATACCAATTCATGCATCTTAAATTAAAATTACGAAAGAGATTTGAAAATCTTTACAGATTATCTGTAATCCTTTTTAGGTAATGTTCAATGAAAATAGTTTAACGTATTATGCTGAGAACATTAGTATAATATTAAAACAGCTTCTCGTGTGCAGAATGTATTTATCTTAATATTAAACAGCGTTCACTAATGATAAAGATAATTATTAAAACTTTATAATAAATGCTATTTCCGCAGAAGACAAATAAATCAAATGGTATATATATGCACTTATATAAACATAATAACATGTTGCAGAGTGAAAATCTTAAAAACGCGGAAAAGTCATTTACTTTCCGTTTCCTTGTGGGCTCCAGCGGCGAGGCTTGCGCGGTGACGGCACAATAAAAGAAAAAAACGTTCCTTTTCAAAGTGCGCGAGGCGCATCCTCATTAGCAAGACAAAACGCGTGGCGCGTATCAGTCAAGTCTTGACTTTTCAGTTGGGAGCATCTTCTCGGGTCTTATCTATATACTGCAGCGAGAGCAGAGCAGAGCGCGAGAGCGCAAAGACACGCTCTGTGCATCCAGCGGAGCATCGAAGTCTCCGCGGACTAGTTTCTCTTGTCTCTTTCTCTTTTCTCTGTCAGTCTCTCTTTCTCTCTTCCGCCAAGCTCGCCGTCTTGAACGCCCACTTGCGCAAGCATTTCACAACGAGCGAGCCTGCCTCCGTAAATCACCCAAGTGTCTCTTAGATATGCGCGCAGGATCTATGTATGCGAGACTATATCGATCTCTCGCTCGCTGGGTGGACCGATCGTTTTGTCACCCTGCACGCGGAGAGATTTGATTTCGTAATAGATGTAGCACAAGGGGAATCGGAGCGACTCGCCGAGGATAAATATTCATCGTGAAAGAGGAAATTAGAGGTGCAGATCCATGTGCAGATGCATACATATAGCTTCGTCTGTGTGTCTGCGACTCGCTGTGCGCTCGACGTCTTATGTTTGCCGATCACGGTTATAGATATATTTTTCTAGGCCGACAGACCGAGATACTTTATAACTTTGCACGGGGTCGAATGGCAGAGAAATTAAATGAACAGAGGTATTTATCCTGGTATTAGAACCAATCAGGAACAGGCTATTTTTGCGATAATAAATAAGATGGCTGGACTGTTGACAATTTATTGTATTATTACCATGAAAATGTTGAGAAAACAACTTGAGAATAAATTGTAGAAAAAAAAATTTAATTTTGCAAAAAAAAAAAAAATATTATATGAAAAGAGACATATTTTGAAACGACAAACATGCACGGAATTTCAGAAATTCCGAACAATCGGTGACTTGAAAAAAAAGAGCAAAAAAACTGTCCTATTAATCATGAATTATTTTCAAAGTATACACCCGCGCATAGTGCAATTAAGTAGCTCGGACACATAATCTCCCTTCTCGTTGACCCACAAAAGAACTCGGCAAATTACCCTAACAAAAAAAGCTACTCTCGAACCATAAACTGCACACCTCGGCAATTACCCACATATTCCCGGCAAGTATACGGCAATTTGACTGAATGCAACAAGGTTCGCACTCCGGAAACGCGACATTCCGACTGCTCTCTCATGGCTGCAGCTCTCCCAATTATCATTGGCGGCGAGTCATCGCACGCCTTTTTCCCACGTGTCACTGGGTTAGCCGAGAGCTTCTCCTTTCTAGCACAAATCAAGATCGTGTACCCTCGTCTCTTTCTCAATGAAACGCGTACTGCACGCGTTTCTACTCTGGCGGGCGACGCACATGAAAAAAAAAAGAAGAGCGGACGTTGTCAGCAAGCGATTCCGCTTATATGGTCGTGCTCTATTTTTCGAATGGGAATGCGAAATGTGTGCGAAGCTCAATGATTTCTTTTATTGAGATCTAGAGAGAGAACGCAGTGAGTACATAGTAGGCGCTTTTGTTAAGAGCAGAATGTTTTGTGCGTTGGATGTGAAATGTACAACGATAGGAGTTGAAGTAATTTTGCTATCCACGCGCTTTATTATATGTAGGAGCGGAACTTGTGAAAGTAGTTTGACCTGTGGTCTCACATTTTCGTTTGAAAATTTCTAGTCTGAATGAGCAATAATGTATACATATTTATTCCTTACAAACAAGGTATTAAGGAAAGTTTATTCAAAATTTAATGCGTCTGTCATTAAATCAATAACAATTTTAAAACTTTTTTATGAATCACCGTTCATAATAAAATATTATCTTTGAAAACGTTTACATACATCGACCCCGCAGTTTTTTCAAGAATAGAATCAAATAATTCTTTTAATCTGCTTGACTTTGACAAACTCATAACAATTGCCAAATAACAATCTGTATGAATGAATTCCAGAGAAAACAATACTAAATTAAAATTTTCTCCGAACTCTAATCTCTGCAACAAAGCACTTTTCCCACAAAATTATCCGTCAATATCCCAACTTTTGAGCGATAGAAAAAAATCCGCAGTGCGTCGATCCTTACGAAGTATAGCATTCTTCCAAGAAAGACTCAATTATCATTTCCTCCCTCCTCTTTTACCTCTCGCATTATTCTCCAACCTCTCCTCGCGCATAAATTACCATAAATCTCGACTGTGCATATATATATCCCAAGCACGAGAACAGCCGCGGAATCAAAGCAGCTTGCTGCAGCAAAAAGAAGACGCCGCAGCGCGACGTATCATCAGTCGCTCGTAAAAGTTACGGCGAAAATATTTCAGATCTCTTATAGGTATGTCTCTTTGCGTTACCCCTGCGCGAACCAACAAAAGGGGACCCAGAATTCTGCTAGAGTAGTAGGGAGAAACTATTAAGACTATACGGTTGTGAGTTTTGCGGATAGAATAATGCCGCTGAATACTTCTTTAGGCCCTATCTTTGCAAGCCTCTCGCTAATCTCGGTGCTTTATGACTTCTTTCCGCGAGTTACCCATATTCAGGTAGTAAACTTCGTTTCTCAGATTGCGCGTATATTTCTCTTTCAGGACTTTTCCGCCTGCGGCTTTGTATTTTAATTTTTGTCTCTTTATGCGGGCTCGCCTTCTTTCTAATAAGGTACAGTTTCTTTGTTTTGTAGTTAAGCTGAATTTTTCTAATAGTTCTACGCACTTGCTCTTCGCAAATTGGAAGAGATAAGAACAAGTATTCTCGAAAATCGTCCGACTTAAACTTGTATTTATTTGTTTATATAAATAGTTCATTTCTTCACTAGAATTGCATTTGTGTATGAAAGATAATCATAATAAAAAGTAATAGATAATAGCATATGTCCTTTTCAAAAAATGCCAATTTTGTTTTTAATTTTTAATAAGAACACTAATTTTTCCGTATTCTAATTATTCGAATATATGGGGAAATTCGCTCAAAGCAGCCTACCATCACTCTCTATTTCTCTTAACCGAATCCTACTTACCGTAAAATGCAATTCATTTCACTCTTAATGAAACCACTCTAACATCGCTTCTTATATATTCAAAATTTCGCTCGTCAATTGCGTTAACCAACCTTCACAGCCGAAATTTCCTCAACTTTGCAGCCACTTTACCCGATGCGCCTTTCGCGAGCGTCCTCCTACTTGATTGTTCTCTAAATATGCCGCTATACCAGAGCGCTAGCTCGTGCCACAGCCCTTCTCTCCTATAAGGCGAGATGCATATCACCTCGTTTCGCTCCAGCTCTGCTCCCAGCACACTTTCTTATTATCCGGGCAGCAGCAGCAGCAACAGCACGTGACTCTCGTGCACTCCATAGGCACGCCCGAACGGGTAGCTTTGTTTCGTATAGATTGGTGAACGAAGAGGCGAGTTAAGTAGGTGAACTGTGTACCGATAGATCAATTGAAAGAGCGACACGTGCGCAGGCTGCGCCCTGGAGAGGACCGATGAGATTTCTGTTGTCTTGCTGTGCTTCTACGTGGCTATGCACTATAGACAACGAGTACTTGAGATTTTTCAGTCAATTTACAGTTAGGATAATAAGACGAATTATTGTTACCGTTAATATTTTTGTTATAAGGCTTTATAAAGTAGTTTTGATTTTGAATAGTTGCATGTAAAGCTTGTAAATGAACGAGGTCGTGCTTTTTGATGCTATTGCTTGAATAATTTTTTATTATGACGATAATTTTTTTATTCATTTTATAATTGCCTTTCACTTTCATAAACGAACATTAATACTAATTACTATTATTTAAACTACAGTATTAATTATGATTTTATATCAAATTATCACTTTTTTTTTAAAGTTTGAATTTAATTTCCACTTAATTTAGACTATCCAATTAATTTTCAATAGAAATATAATATTTTAAATAAATAGCAATATTTTTCTTATAAACTGCAGTATTGCAACTTTTAAGCAATATGCAAAAAATCCAAGACAAATTCGTAAGGATTAAAATTTTAAATTCAGACCATGTACTTAACTAAAATTTTATTCAGTAGTATAATCAAAATATATGTACTATTGAATGTTTAATGTAATTTCGTATATTCGTGATAGAGATTTCAAAAATGAATAGCCAGACCCTCGTACTAATGTATTTAATTGTGTGATGAATAACTAACAGTATATTAACCATCCTTAGGGATTTAGGACACTATGAGGTCATCAATACTGGCATTTCATTTATCTCATTATTATTGGCTACAAAAGAGCGGCTCTTGTACTTTGATCAAACCGATAGTATACAAAGATTAAAGTGTTTCTCATTGACATAAACACTGAATTTGAACAAAAATTTTTAAATGTTTATTAGTTTGTCTAGAATTTTACTCGGAGCTCTAATCAAGGGGTTTAGCGTAGTAGTAAATGATTCATTTCTATAAATCAAAGATTAATCAATTTCATCGAGGTCTTATAATCCCTACATAACAAATAAATTATTTCTAATTGTAATTTTGCAAATTCTTCTATTTAACTAGATTTTATTTACTTCTTATCAAACTAGTAGTTGTTAAAACGAAAGCCAATACATATTCTGCAGAAAAGATCATTCGTTTTATTAAATGCTGAGTGCTATTTTCATCAAATTTATGCTTTATTAAGTTTACATTTTTTTAATTCGAACGCCAAGCATTTGCAAACAGAGCCCTCGCATATGACTTATCGCCGACACCTGTTTCTTGTTGATTAAACAAGCACCATACTGCTGCTCGCCTCAAACTATGGCGTTCCTCCGATTTCGATCTTTTCAAAATAACAGCGAGCCAGCAGAATTCCAAAGAGATTGCTCACTAAATTCAGGAAGAATAATTCTGTTTTAGTACTGCCCGTAAAGATTGAAATTTTTGAAAAAACAAACTAATCTACAGCAAATCAATCATTTAGTTTCGTTAGAAATTGACGAGTAATGCAGCATTGTAAGCACTAAAAATACTTTTATTGAGAATTTAATTTTTTTTTTTTCCTAACTACTACCATAACTCGAATTTAATAACTTTCGTAAAGCAGTTCATAATAATGAGCATCAAAACAGCTCACTGATCTATGAAATTTTTTTCACCTCAAATAAATTTTGCAAACAGTAACTTAACTTTATTAAATCTATACATTCTGTTTATAAAAAAACTATACGCACCACTCTTTAATGGAGTATATTTTAATTTAATTAACGGTTAATCTTTGATAAAAGATAGAAAGGGCGAGTATGCGGCGTTAGTTCGAGCTTTTTACCTTATACATACACTGCAATATAATAGACACGCCAAACTTTCATTTTTTTTGTTTTGCGTATGTATGAGTCTGTAACACAAAGACGAAAGAGCCGATTGGCCGCCTGAGGCGCCTCCGTAACTCGCTTTTGTGCTCCTTTTCTCGCGTTGCCTGCTTACGCGAGGTGCAAATGAGTACCATGGAAAATATTTTTTACACAGTTTGTAAAAAGAACTTATTTTTTTTATCGTGATGGTTGACTTTGGCTTTTAATGCCTTTGGGTGGTGATATATATGATTTTGGGCTTTTCGAAAGAGCGTAAATGCTGAAATTATTAATTAAAGCGCAGAGTTGGAAATTAATTACTTTCGTAAAGTACAAACAAGAAGGGACGTATAATATGATTGCCTCGTACTTTAGAGAATAGTATACATTAATTCTATGTTAAGCTAAAGTTTTGATCGGAGCACTTTATAAATATTATATGCGATCTCACTGTAGGCTATAAGCCTTTTAAAGGTTTTCTTTTCCAAATTATCATTCACTTTTCTTTAATAGAGCAATTATGTATTTAAATTAATTAATAGTCTTGAAAATTATAGCTTTAAAGTAAGTAGAAGAAAAACTTTCTAAATCCTCTCATCTAACGTTTATTAACTCTGAATAAAAGTGCTAAAGTTTTATAGTCATTTAAGTTTTCACTATAAATATTTTGTACGGCTTATTAATCAAGCAATACATTGTCTGCCGTATGTCGCAGCGCGCGACGACATTAGGTATGACGAAGAATATTATAGGTAAGGCGCATTCGCTGATTTGGTCGGTAAAGTATATTCCCACGCAGTTGTCGAAGAGCGCTCTAACTTTCTTTAGCGTGTAGTGCGCGAGAGCTCGAGGAAGTTGCACGATGCACAAAGAAAGTGTCGCTCGTTCATTGTTCGAAAAGTTATGGTTCTTGCGCATAGAGTCGAATGCTTGCTGCAAAATCGGGTCCTGACTTGCTAGTGAAACCTGCTCGATATCGTAGGTGGATTTTAATTGCGAATTGTCCGCCGGCTTGAGTTTCTAAGGAAAATAGCTATTTAAGAGGCTGCTTCTTGCATGTAGCATCTGAAGTAGAAAAATTCTTTCTTTTCTCCCGGCGAAAGAATTTATTCTAATTAATGGCGTGTTCATGTTAGACGAAGCGGAAATTGAAACCAATAGATATAAAGGAATTTTATGTTTTTGTGAAAAAACGTTCTATTATTATCAAATGGAATGAAAAGAATTCAGTGAACTGTTTTTTTTTACTTTCAAAGTCACCTAAAGTCGATATTGTCCACTTCAGTTGATGAAATATCTTTCAAGAGTTCGGCAGTACATTTCATATCGCACAACCTCTTCAACTGTAATAATATTGACAAAAAATGAAGTTAGAGCTTAATCGAACCATATTGACGCTCGGTCTGAATAATTATCTCATCTTTTGTAGATTCAAACTATTGGATTAAAAAATAAATATATGTTTTTTCTGATTTCCTTAAGTAAATTGAAAATTGGTGCACTTGCTGTATGGTGTCATCAGAAGCGAAATAATGAAGCTATAGCTAGAAAAGACATACGCAGATATATCTCGAAGTTATTAGTATGCGAGATTAAATTCTGCATAACCAAAGACTCTGAGCGCGCAAGTTGGAGAGCACGCGTGCAGCTCCTTTTTGCACATATTACATTATGACTCGGCAAGGCCAAGTGCGCGCTCACTGCAATTCTCGACACATTTATACGCCGGCCGACTTGTCATAGTCGAATCGGGGCCGGGCAACACACACACACAGCTCTTATCTCTTTCTCTTTCTCGCTCGCTTGTTCCCACGCGGTCAATCTCCGCTGCTGCCGCGCGCGCGTGTAAGTATACCAGGTAACGCAGAACTCGAGCGCGCGCGGCTGCGTGTGTGATTCACGCCGTGAGAAATCTGCGGCTCCGCAACTGTATAATTTTGTACGCGGCGCGGATTCTATGCGCGCGCGCAGTCGCGCAGAGAAGGCAAGGCAAGATACTTTGGCACGCGAGGATGATTTTCTATGGCTGCGCAGAGCAGCGCCAGCGAGCTCGCTCATTAGATAATCGTCGTCTACTGGTGTACCGAGCTGGCGTGACGCGCGTTTAGGGGGTATTAAAGGGCTGGAGAACGAGCGAGAAAGGGTGTGGGAAAAATGATGTGAAAATTGAGGAAACGAGAAATTAGCGGGGGCAATCGAGATTTTAAAGTGAAACATCGATTACGAGCTGTTTCTTTGAAACTCGTTATCGAAAATAATCGTCAGATTATCCTGACTTATTAACCGAATTTTTCGAAATTAAATAATAAACAAAACTTCAAAATTAGCTTGTATATATATCAAAATTGCTGCACAAGATATATAGTGAAGCTTAGTAGTGATAAAGCATGCCTCATTCATACTATGCAGCAATACGCTGCATTCCTTTGTTTCTCACATCGCTTTGAGCATATAACGAATTTCATATGCGGTCTTTCAAAAGAAAATTCGCCGCTATAATTAGTATCCTTTCTGAAATTGCCAACATTATATAATTACATTTAAATAAGTACGTGAAAAAGCCGTTGAACGAAATGAGTGTCCTTTGTCTAGCATCAGGACGAGGTCTACCCCTTGAATCTTTATTCTACCTATTGTAGATATAGCGATGTTGAATGCCCAGGGGCTTTCGAGGATTCCAGCTTATTTTAAGAGAGCTGCTTCTCATGCAGGTTCGCTGAGAAAGACAATGATTTCTGACGAGAGCGATAAACGACTTGGGCTCTCTCTCTCTCTCTCTCTCTCTCTCTTAAAGTCGCTACTTCTTTTATTTTATTTAAAAGTATGAAAGTATTACTTTGTGTGGGACTTCTTGTCAATGGATGTAATTAGGTGAAATTTAGAGTGCATTATAATTTTTTTTAAGCAATAAGAATATGAGACTTTCATTCAAATAGGGAGCGTGAAGCGCGCAGGGCTTTCATTTCTTTCATTTCTTTTATTTTATATGGTTTTAATAAATTGATGCAGATTAAGCTGGTTCAGTTTAATTTCGAATTTATGTCATAAAATAAGTATATTGACAGTTTTAGAAGATATGACTGCAACTTTTGTGTAAACAATAAAGTAAAAAAGTTATTGTGATTACTTTAAAAAAAAATTAACATAATTCGTAATAAAAATTCATGAGACATTAGGTAACGTTTTCTTAAGTTTTTGAAATGTTAGAGTCAACGTAAAGTCTAGCTAAACCTTTCGAAAAACGAGTTCCTGAACTAAAGGACTTTTCCCACACTTAGATCCAAGCAAAGCGCATAACTCGAATGGCATTAATCTCTTCAACAAGCTCCAACCAATAATTGAAAGCCCATAAAATCCACATCATACACACTTACGGGACCAAAAAACTTGACACTACAGCTTGTAGCCAAGGCTTAAGCTAAATTAACTATCGTTCGCTCCATACAGGACAGCGGGCATATAATAGCCCGCACGGAAAATCCTCCTACTTCGCTTCTTATTTATCCATTCGCGCATAGACACAAGCCACGTACAAAACTGCCAAGCTCTCGAGCGTTCACCTGCACGTAGTAATAAGAAAAGGCTTGCAAATTTTCTCGCGTAAAAGTTGAGCGCGCGCACGCAGGTAGTTGAGCCGCGCGGCGCGCGTCCAATTAAACGGGACTAATGGCGAAAAGAATCCTTTCCCACGGCGCGCATTCTTCGCGTGCTTTCAAAACTCCGTCCCGTCCCGCTCTCTCATCTCTCGCGACTTTTCCCCGATCGAGCATCGAGCGCGCCGCCGCCGTCGCCACTTCCCTCACCCACGCGGCGCTCCACGACATTGTATTTTCAGCGGTTAATGGACCTTAATGACCGGTGCGCGCGCTCGCGCAAGATCCAATTTCGCCTCGCGTACTTTACGAGCCTTTGAAAGAGAGAGGGACGACTGCGCACGGCTTTTCCTCCTGCTCCTTTTATTATTATCGACGTCTCGATTTATCTCGGCCCTGCTATATACATATACGCCGGCCCGTTTAACGGCTGCGCCGGAGGAATGACATTCTAGAACGATTTTTTGAAGAAGACGACGCTGTGCGCGCAGAGTGCCGAGGATAATGGCTTTGTTCCCCTTTATTGCTGCTCGCGAATCCTGCAGTGTCCGCGCGCGCTCGCTCCACGCTGACCGTTTAAAATTGATTTGCTCTGTAGGCTGAGTTTCTGAGCTTACTTTACAAAATGACATTGCGGGGAGAAGTAAAAAGTTGATTAATTAAAATATTAACGAGAGAGCCCGCGCACTGGATGGTACTTATCGAAAGTTTCAAAAGTTTTAGTTGAAGAAGTTTTAGCGAAAGTGCGCCCGGCGAACGGCCTTGTACAATTTACTTCCGTAATAGTAGTCAGTTCGCTAATCGCGCAATTAAAAACTCGACTCGCAAGCTAAAAGAGCCCAACTATCCATATTACCATTTACACCCTAGCAAAGCAAACTCGTTGCCGTCTCCGTAAACAGGCGTCATTTAAACTTAATTAACATTCGCTTGCAATTAGTCTTTGCGCTTGGGGACATAAAATTCTTAGTGTTGGCGGTTCGAGTGCAGCGCAGTGCAGCCAGCGCAATATCTGTAACGAACGCCGCCATAGCTTTGAAATCCTCGATAACCTACTTTATTTTTTATGCACGACCGCTCGAACTTGGCTATAAAGAAAGAGAGACGATATACGCCTTCGTCATATTATCGGCGTGAGACTAACAAATCATTTGCAAACGCAACGCGAGAAGGCGAGCGGCATCGGATAGAATGTCTTTACTCGAGCGAATATAGCTGCTCTCTGCGAGCTCTAATGATTGCCTTTTCCGCTGACTTTTCTGGATTTCGCTCGAGTGCAGTATTGAGTTGTCGCGCGCGCTCGCGAGATTCTGCAGTGACTCTGCGCGCGCGCGCGACGATTACGCGCAACCAGAGAAAAAAGCCAAGAGAAAAATTGCCTCTAAGAAGTTTTACATAATGCTACATGTAAGTATATAGACAGTCGTTTTAAGCTTGCCTCGACATAGCTTATCTTTTTATTAGAAATTAATTGTATGTGATTAGCGACTACTTACGCTAGTCTTAGGATCAGAATGATTTCATTTTCTTCCAGCAAGCTTGGAATTCCTCATTATGTGAGCAATTTTTAAAAATAATACTGAACGTAACTTTTTTACGATTGAAAGAATGTAAAAGCGCTATAAAAAGACTTATTATGAAGTGTTACACGGGATATCCAATGTAATTCTCATTCGGAGCACTATATATAGAAGAAATCTTAGTCAGCTATGTTTATCGATCGATTTATTTAAGATAAAATTTGTAATAAGTATACTAGTTCCAGGAATATTATATTTGGCAGTAAAGTTGCAAAGGCAGCGATAATAAATAACGGCGCAGCGGCAAATAAATCTGAAGACAAAATACGTAGGTACACTCTTCGAATCTTCTTGCATTCGACAATTTACAATCTGTAAGTATCAAGGGCGCGCAGATTGTAAAGCAAAGGCAGTAAACATCGCGCAGTAAAATCTTTTTGCCGGCGGTTTTACAGGCTGAGCAATAGGCGCAGCGCGCACAGGCTGCAGCCGTACACGGAGCTGTTCTCAGCCGGCGTGCGCGAGCGCGCGACCTATCCCCGGGTATACACTGGAACCTTCAACCTCCGGTTCAACGGACGTCGCGACCTGTGGCTGGCTGCTGCGTGGGGCTGCGCAGAGACTGCAGCCTACTTCACGGCTGCAATATTCCGAAGCTTCTCTCTTTCTCTCTGTCTCTCTCTCTTTCTGTCTGTAGAGTTCGATGAATTGAAGCTTATCGCTAGAAAACTATGTTTTTCTGCGAATTTCGTTTTGGGATATAATTTTCATTTATTCTATTGAATTTTATACACTCGGATTGTAGATAATTACTTAAATTATTTTCATTTAGAGCCGTTACAGCCAAGAAATTTTAATCATTTTACAAACGCGCTCAGTTTACGGTACTATTTGATTATGCAGTATAAAATTTATAGAGCTTGAAAGAGAATAATGATAAACTTGGCTCAAAATAATCATAACGTATCGTTTAGTCTCTAATAACTTTGAGTCTTGCACTCAAGGCATGAGAACTCAGTGATTCATTCACCGATTGATTACATTTTTCTTTTCGTCTTTTTTATACTCTACACTAAAGTTTACAATTTTATATCTTCCTCTTTAGAAAAACTTGAAACGAATAAAGTAATAAAATTTAATTTTCTCGTTTTGGTACCTCTCTAGGAGTTTATCCTATAAAAACCGGAACTAGTAGTTGAAAGTATTTAAACAAAGACAAGCACCATATCTTTCTTTAATCTTGGAGAATTACTTGAGCTCGGACACCTCAAGAATCCAGCCTCACACGCATAAGCACGAGGCAGTGATTACGCAACGACGGCAACAGACAAAAAATCCATATTTGTATTCGAGCTCGCGCGCCGCGTGTCTCCATCACATATCGCAGGCTGGCTGGGGGACATTAACTTCATCCCTTTCCCGTTTCCCGTCGGACAGGCGGCGGCGGCGGCGGCGGCGAGAGCGCGGCGCAGGAAAATGCATTCCGATTGGATTACGGTACACACGGTATAGAGCCGCGCCGAGGCCGGTTCCACGGTGAATGGCTCTAATTCATCGGGCAGCGGTTCTCATGGAAAGCGCGACCGAGACCTCCTTCGTATCGTCCGATCGCGGGGGACTTCATTTTTTCTTTTTTTTTTCGCCCAAGCGCAGTGCTGCGGGCGCTATTAATACGTAATGATTTACTCTTGGTTTTGCAATCGATGCTGCTCTAGGATCTATTCTGCTCTGCGGTAAAATCGAGGATGTAATATGTGCTGAATATGATTTTGGGCTTGATTGCTTTTGATCGGCTCAATTCTATTGCTTGATTAACATCATCAGGCGGTACTCTTTATACGATTAAATATGACAAAATTTATGCTAACTCTATTATGTACTGTCTTAATCATCTTTTCTACATCTTTTGTTTATAAATATTTTCATTTTCTGTTTACAAATAAATTGAGTCGTTTATGAAATTATTTTTTTTATTTTATTAACTTTATGATTTGAACAATATATATCATTGATTTATTATTATGGTCAAGTACGTTGTTCGTGTTTTTGAAATGTTCCTTTGAATGTTTAAACGAGCACCCGAAACGGGAAGAAACGTATTGAAATCTTATACTTATAGCTAATTCATTAAGGTATTAAATACGAATTATGGCCATAACATTAAGATTTACGTTTTACTGTTGTTGCAAACAAGTTAAACGCACGAGTTCTCCCATAAATTTGGAAACTAGATCAATATAGAAGACTTATTATCTTTTATAGTTTTTATTATTAATTTAATAATTTATGAAAGGATTCTTTATTGGAGTTGCTTTAATATTTGATTCTGGTATCTGTCACATAATAGCTATGGCTTTCCGACATAACTACATATATCGATTTATCATGATTTTGTCTAATCAATGGATTTATAATGATTCAAACTGATAGTTAACATTGAAGGAAACCAAGTAGAATCTAGGTACATAAAAGCAATTAATACTATATTTATTTAGACTTATCAGAAAAGCTTGGAAAGCGATTATCCAAAAATAGATTTATTCACTTTCTCGGTGCGATATCTCTATTAAATATCAACATTCCGGCATCTATGAATTTTATTAGAGCGCTCAAGTCCTTCAAAATTAGTGTAAATTTGATTTCCAACAAAAAAGACTTAACCACTTATTTAAGAAGCTACCAAATATATTATATGTATTTGATTATAGAAATTTTTTTAGTGTACTTGAAGAATCAGTAGATATATTTGAGAAAATGAAATTTTATGATTGATCTAATTGTCCGGAGAATTGGAACACCTTTCAAATCGTTGAAAAAAAATATTTACTCAAGATTTCATCAGCTTTGGAAAAGTTAAAAAAAAGTATTCGATAACATAAATTATCATCTAGCCATTTCTCTGCCGTAACACGTATATATCGCGTCGCCCTAATGATAAATCATGTTCGCGTCGATAAGTCAAAATTCCTTGTTGACTCAAACGTATGTAAGCTCATATATAAACGTCTCATATCTTATGATTTCGTTTTTAGGACACAATGGACAGTTTACTTTCTTACGTTATCATCTTTCACAAATTGTAATCAAATAATTACAGAAATCATAATTACTGTAGAAAGAAATAGTAATTTTTAAACATTAGCACAATTTATTAATTTAATTGCACATGCTATTTTTAAATATAAACAATTTTCTGAAAAAAGTATTAATAAAGACTTGTTTAGTAAATTAAATATCCAGCAAAAACGTATTGATAATTTTATATGTTAAAATCTACCTCTGTAAGTATTGTTCTTTCAAGCCTCAGCAATACAACTGCCGCCTTACATCTGTTTCTTTGTCCACGTCCTCACGCACAGCAGCAAGTTGAGCCCTTACAATGCCATAAAAGAAAGCCGCAAAAGAAACGGAAAGCGTCACGTGTGTGCATAAATTCTGATTGGTGCTATATTTCTCACAGAATTCGACAAAGCCGAGAGAAAGCCGATAATGATGAAGAACCTTCGTCGCCGAAATCCAAACGGCTCACATTATACGAGGAAGCAAACAGCGGACATTAGTGGCCGCTTGCCATACATCTCGTGGGAGAGGAGTGCGAGTACCGCAAACGCAATTGCTCGCGATAATGACGCGTAACTGCATTTTCCTGCTGATCGATGTATGTACTCATGAGGCTAAGAGGAGAGCGATAAACGTATACCTGTCTCTAAGTCCGTCGTATACAAGGCTCCGTTAGTTAAGGGGGAAGGGAGGGGAGGAGGTCAGAGGGTACACTATCACCGGGCAAAATTAGTTATTTGGAAAAAACGCTGAAAAGCTGAGATGAGTTTAAGCGTGATTGCTTGATGTCTCTGTGATGGCTTCCTCAAGTCTTCGCGATGATTTTGCAGCAGTAAGAATTTATTTTAATGACTTCATCAATATTCTTACAAATTAAAATTCCGCTTGTAGACCAGATCTAAACTAGTAATTCATAGCCAAATTTATTACTCCCTGACAAAAACAACAACTTTCACGATCTATAAAAAAAGCTTCATTTTTCCGTAGTGATCTTAAGAAAAAGAAAATGATTCTATTATTCAGCTAACTTTCCTGCCGCACCCACGACAAAAATCAGACGTTGCTTAGTCCAACTATGGAAGTAAAAGAAATCTAAACGTAATTATTTTTCTACAAACATTTAAGACAGAGGCTAATAAATGCAAATAAACAGAAACCAAAGCATTCATGTAGCGTTTACCCAATCTAAAAATAATAAATGTAAAAAAAATTAGAAATTCTTGTAAGGAACTTTCATGCATGTACCCTGCGGCCTGCGCCTATTAGATGAAAAGAAAGTACTTTTTGAAGTTTAAAAGTACAATGCACACAGGCAAATTACGAAATCCACTTTACGCTCCATTGTGAATTTATGTTTCATTATCTTTTATTAATCCTGTACTATGTATCTAAATATGATGCACGAGTGCGAAATTTATAATTAATCTGTCTACATTTTATGACTTAAGATAACTCATTATTTTTAACAATTTTATTAAGTGTCAAGAATAAAACAATAATTAAAAATTTTTCTTGCCAAGTATACAATTTTATTTTAATATCGGGGTAAGTGTTCAACAGACTATAATGTTATTATTGCACGTATAATTATTTTACGAGCGTAAGTGATAGTTAGCGATTAAAGATGAGGCGTGCTTTATCTAGAAGTAAAAGATATTTTACTTAAAATTTGACAGAATTGAAACAACACTCATATCAACGAAACGTTGTTGAAAAAAGAATACAAGTAAACTTCTTTGTAATCGGTTATTTTGCCAAATTATCTTTGTAGCAAAATTTAAGCCAGCAACAGCATTGCAATAGACCTTAAAAAAAGGTGTCCACTAACTTAAA
This sequence comes from Eupelmus urozonus, assembly GCA_900480035.1. Taxonomy (NCBI): domain Eukaryota; kingdom Metazoa; phylum Arthropoda; class Insecta; order Hymenoptera; family Eupelmidae; genus Eupelmus; species Eupelmus urozonus. The sequence goes on along the minus strand of UELX01000272.1, from coordinate 26,371 downwards.
ATTTTAAAGTCGTATACTTTCTTTTCAAGTATAAGAATATTTTAACGTGGGGAGCACGTGACCCGGTCATTCACTGACTTGAACCGCCAGAGAGCTATGGCCATTCACAATCCGCAACAACAACGGCACACAGTTATAAACTCCGACAATTATTTCGTGCTCTTTCACAACGCTCACAGGCGGCGCACAATGGCCAGGTGAGATCGCCAGATCTCCGTTCTACTTTTTCGCGCTCTGCCTTAGCTAGCTGCAGCGCCGGCACGCGCCGGCATACAATTTAATCGACGAGAAGAGGAAGAGAAGAGGAAGCGGGACCGTAATGTAATCGGGCTAAATTATCCCCGATCCGCAATATTCGCTGGGGGATCAGAGAGAGGGAGGAAATATCTGGCATTGCTCCGCGCGCCCCAGCGCGGCTGCTGATAGGTATGCAAGAGAGCCGCTGCGGCTAAGCGAGAGAATTAATCGCGAGTACCGTGCAGTCCGTCCCTTCCCCTGTGGCTCGTGACATAACGACGATATCGTCATATTGTCGCTTACCCACGATTACATTTGGCCGAGGTGAAGACACGAGAGTCGACGCTTGTTACACGCTGATTCGATCAAGCTCCATGCTCTATCTTTGCTTATAGTTTTCAGAGCGCTTTTGCAGCAATGTCCGAAAAAGAATCAAATAATAAGGATTATATTAGATTTATGCGCTTGTGCATCGGAATGACATAAAACGAAACACAATGTAAACGTTAATGTAGAATAATGATATATAAAGATTTTCCTTTATAAGATTTTAATCTAGAGCAAAATATGTCCGAAATAAATAAGCTTATATCCTAACAGCTGAACTGTAAACTATAAATAATGAGATAAAGCAGGACATAAATCTTATCAGCTCATCATATATATTTTCTCTCCCCGCTGATAACTTACTCCACCTGCTAAAACAATATCGTAAAATCCGTGCTTGCTCAGGAGACTGGCTACGCCTCGTCTACGCTTCTCTGCCTTTTTTTTATAGTATTAAGTTGATTCTCCTGCTGCGAGAAAAAGGGAGGTTGGAAAATAATCCTGTTACACTGTAGCCGTAGATTTATAAGATATAAGAGACTGGTAACTTTTGGGTACAAAAATTTCAATTTTAGCGACTTTTATTATGTCGAAAATCGTACCAATAAAGAAAGAACTTTTTTATCTTTCTATCGAGAGTCATAATTATTCAACATTTTCAACAAGCTATATTTACTTCATATTTTCGCAAACAAATATAATATTAAGAGTCACTTTTGTGTTCCGTGAATCAAACAAATGTTAGAAAATAAATAGTTAAAATTCCTTAATTTCCCTAATCCTCAAGATAATTTTAAATTAATAATTGATGCAAAAAAATTTAAAGTAATATATCCAAGCAAGCAGTAGCAAATGAAAATTGTGATTCATTTTTATAATATCGGTGTATTTAATTAGTAAAATTTTCTGAAATTTCATGAAATTTCCTAAGATTTGTAGGTTTTCTCCAGAGTTGAAAAAACTCTCTGAGCATTCCGTAACTTTCCAAGAGGCATAAGAGATTATTCTGAGAAAGATGTAAAAACTTCAAATTGAGTGTAAAATACCGTATGATGAATACATTAAAAACTTTTATATTTCTTTAAAAATTATCAAGCTGTACATCCAATTTTGCTTCTAGTTGAAAAAAAACTATAAAAACTGAAGCACAGAGCTACTCAAGAAAAGAAGTGCCTTACTGTACAATCCAAGAACCGCTTCAACTACGCACTTTGGCTTCCCAGCTAAAATCATCGCGTTGGAAAAGCCACAAAAAGCAGGTTGATACCATCTCGAAAAATAAAAAGGGGAAAAAATCAGATAACAACGCTGTCGCAAGAGAAGTTAGGCTCGTTTTCCGGCGAGCTTTGGCCCCTCGATGGCACACGCATCTGGGGCGCAATCAGAGCGTTGCCATTGACTGTATACAGACTCTGCGAGCAACAATGAACGAAATCGCCCGTACACAGCAGCAACCGGGAATTCCACGAGTGCTCCGCTCATTGATTCCGAGGCGCGCGCGCCCGAGCTGCGCTGTGGTGGTCGAACTTCCGGTACTTCGAACTGTACATTATTTGCGTACAGTATGAACAGGCTGGCGGTGGAGGCAGCGGCGAAATGAGCTGCCGCCTGACATCTTCCGTAACGGTGCAGTCCGCGCGCAAGAGAAAGAGAGAGAGAGAGAGGGAGATGGAGAGAGAAAAGTCAGCGAGTGGCGCTTTCTCACGGTTTATCGGCGATGTGAGATATCGAGAGAACGAGCGTGCGTTAATGGAAAAGCGCTAGCTTTTTTCCTCGCCTTTTGTTATCAACGTTTTATGGGGAGATTGATTTTTTGCTGCCGCGAAGCATCCGCATGGGGAAAATGCACGTCGCGCTTCAACCAGTCCCGATGATTGGATTTTTTTTATTTGAAAGCTGATTGCAAATGCATATTTTGATGGCGAAGTAAACGAAATAATAGATTTGTATTATTTGTTGTTTAAATACTAAAATGTATTAAGTGAGTCGATTTTTATATCGAAAAATATTAGTAGGTAATAAAATTTAGTTAATTTATAGTATCAAACAAACCTATATGCATTTTAAAGAAAGTCGTAGATATTCTACGAAACAAATGATAGGAGTGCATAAATTGCACTTCATTCAATTAATATTTCAAATTACTCTTTTTCTCATCCTTTTTTTGCACTTCCTTCCGCAATAATACACAAATTGCTTCATCTACATATTAAATTTTGCATATACTAAAAATTACAGTATATGAGAAGATTTCATATGAATATCAGATCCAAAAATTAAAGTGAAATAGTTTATTTTCTTAAATCAGCTCTACAAAATGGAGGTACATAATACTTTGAAAAGAAATCACCTTTTCAACAAGAGTATAAAAGTATCTAATTTACATTCAGAAGTGCAAAATATTTTCTTTAAAGATAAATAGCATGTGTAATGCCCCCGTACAATGGATTTGGTATGCACAAACGCTTTCGCCAGACAGCAACCTTCCACCCATATACGTATAAATTCCGCTCGACCTTTCCGCGATGCTGCGAGATATCGCCCGTCGTCTTTGTCCCTCTCTCCTTCTCGAAAAAGAATCGCGCTTCAAGATAGTCAGATAGCTCGGTGGATCAGTGACCGGAGTCGAGGAGTCAGACCTAGGCGTCGTGACGATCTAGCGTGTATACTTTACCTGTACAAGTATATATGTACATTGGTAATTCCATGGGAATTCGAGAATGAAAACAAATTTTTGTTTATACAAATTCTTTCTAGTTAGGTTCACAATTCTGAGGTATATTTTTTTTTTATAAGTATATAATGAACTTCTCCAATACTTATGCACCTATTTGGTATTAATTATTATTCCAGTGATGACAAATTCAATTACTTATTTATTTATTTAAATTTTTCATGGTTTTTATTTTTATAAATATTATATTGTTTAATAATGTACACTTTAAAAAATGCTTTACCTATTTATAAAATAGCACAAAAAATAAATATATTTTTTCTTATTTTGTTACATTTTAAATTGTTCATGTGATGTATGATGTTAAATAAATACAGTTAAAATAAAAAGATTACAAAATCTTTAAGATAACGGTTAAACGAGAATTCAAAAGAAGGAGAGACTAACTCTTAAATCAAATTCTCGTGTGTGAATGGGTGTTGAATTTTATAGAGAATTGCAATCCCGTGAATTGAATCTTGCGAGATATATCGAGCGATATATATTGGTACATTTATGGGTTGTGCGCACACCTATTACATAATGCTCCGCGCAACAACATAACACGAGAATTTCGTCCTCGAATTCTAGAGAGAGAAAGACCAACAGTATTTAAGTTAACATGTTCGAGTTATACATTTGCAGTGCACACAATATGATATAATAAGCATTAAATTAATAAGCTTAAAGTTTGTTAAAACTATTATTTTCGTTTGAATAATTTTTAAATTATCATAAAATTTGTTTTTAACATTTTTTTATAAAAAAGTTAAATTTATCACTGCCATATTTTTAAATTTAATGTTCTATTACATGGAAGGAAAAAAGATAACCGTATAGAGGAATCCTTTTCAAAAGAACAACTTGAAAATACGACTTGACAATGTGGTTTAAAATTTCTTTTCAGAACAGTTTTTTCTTTACTCGCAAAATAAAATGAAACATCTTGAGGTGTGTAGGTTAGTTAATCCTTATATGCATTTTTCTTACATAAAATTGTAAGTATTAATTTTGATTTTTATATGCAATTGAGTTATATTTTTTCAGCAAATTATAGTGCGCAAAGGAACACATTTGAAAAAGTTGTTACACAATTCTCTTGAACCTCCCACATCCATCTCGGTAAAATTAACGTACAGTAAAAAAAAATCAGGAAAGACAGCAAGAACTAGATCCACAGCCGAAAAAACTTCCTTCAATCCAACGCAAGTCAACAAAAAAGGGGCATTCATTTCAAAGACCGTCCACACAGCAGACATCAAAAAAGCGAGTGAAATACGCATTGCGTCCCCAAAAGCGTGTACGCGCAGAGTGAGTCAAAGGCTGAGCGTTCCAGCTCGCATCCATTTACAACGACGCCGCCACGTGCACACACCCATGGGTGCCCATCCATTACGCCGCTAAAACACTTTAGAGCTGCACGCTGCGACACTTCTGACGACGCCCACCCGGGAGAGTTCCGAATCACGCGCATCCTACACGTTGCATCATTCATGCATGTAACATTCGTCTTCTTAAGCTTTTGCCTCTTAGTCGAGCGACTCTTGGTCTTATTCGATTGTACGTGTATAACTAATTCCATTTTCGGCAGGCCTTGAATCACTCAAACGTTGCGATGCTATCGAGGTATTGCATTTTCTCATATTCAAATTTACTCATCATCGTCGGATTGCGAGCTCAAAGTACAATAAGATCCGATATGCCACGAGTAAATACAAGCTGAGTTACCGTTGCGCACGAGACAAAAAGAGATTATAGCTCTTAGCAATTCTTATGAGGGCTATTGTTGGTTTAATGAGCGGAAGAATCGAAATTATAAATTTTATGCCAGAGAGGATAAGCTGTGCTGGCATTAACCTTGAAATGAATGTCTGCGTGTCTGGAGCGACAGTTTTAATGTTAACGTTCATTAACGGCTAGAGTTAATGGCGAGCTCGTAAGAAGGGGCCAAATTGTGCAGGAAAGGGATTTCAAAGTGACTTTGAGAATCCATTCCTAATATCTATAAATTAAATCCAGTAGTTATTCATCAAATAGATTTTCTTTCGAATATTAAAAGCAATTAAACTATATAGCACAAGAAAAACATTAAAAAATTTTATTAAATTTTGTAACATTTTTTATGATAACTTTGTTTACTATAAATTTTGAAAGAATTAATATTTTTATTAATAATTATAATTTAAATATTATGATATATTTAAAAAAATCATTTAAAGAAAATAAAGGGCCTATTTGATGGAACTAAGGGGTTTATTTTTAGGTGTCAGAAATAGAATCTCAAAGCTCATTAAAAAACTGCCTTTTCCTCATATTCTGGTTTCTCATCAAAAGTTTCAGACAAAGCTTGACTTGAGTTAAAGGACATTCGAACTCTGTTGTTTTATTAAAACTTTAATAAGACTCACCGCTAACTATGACATTTATTCATTCAGTGTAAGTATTGACTTCATGTAGATGGATATTTACCTGAAACAAACAATTAGAAACGTAAGCATTGCATAATTTAGTGTTATAAACTAATTAAATGCTTAATAATAATATAGAAATACATATTTTTATATGCTATACCAATTCCGCAGGATAAATTATGTTATGGACTTCATATAAGATATGCAAAATTATTTCTTTCTAAACGTTATAATCATTTAAATCAAGTACATTTTTGTAATAATAGAGTACCTATAGTTTCAAATATACTTCTTTCAAAAAATCTTTCATTTTTCCCGTCATTATACTAAACAATAACCAAGCGCACAACGATCAAGCCCTCGAAGAGAAATAGTTCCAACCAATTTTCAGACCACTTCAATGGCTAGCGTGCACGCAAGTAAAATAGGCACCCATTTCCGACCCTATTTCGCAACTTCCTGTATCGGCTTTCATTTTTTCTCCCGCGACCCTGTGTAAGGCTCAATCATGCCGAGATTCACAACCCGCATTAAACTTCGCAATTAACAAAAAGGCGCACGCTTGCTCTTCTTATCGAACAACAAACATAGAGTAAATAGGGATTACATTGGCAAAGCACGAACACTTTGCGAAGGACAGGCACTACATGCGTGATGTCTCTACACTCCTATTATGAGCCCAGCAGCCGGCATATCGACTTTTCGTGCGCCCAACTATCACGTGTACACTTTCAGTATACGCTCGAGAAGCAAGTTCGCGCCAGCTTGGCGAAAGGATTATCTACGGCTTCCTCCGACACGTCTGGGGGACTGCACCACCTAACGAACTCGAGTTATGAGCGCCGCCGCTGCGTCAAAGCACAAAAGTTTCGTAGTACCAATATTTTTTACTTTTTCGATTGGTAAGCCGCGTGGGCGAATTTTTAAGGATGAATGCGCTCTGAGTTGACTGATCAAAAGATTGTCGGCGGCTTAATTGGTCGTGGTCTTTTTTTGAGTCCTATATGTGGATGTTGTTTTTTGCGAGAAAATGAAGTATGAGATTCTGATGAGGTTTAAAATAAAACGACGAGGTTTACGGTTCCGATACGGATCAATCAAAATGCGGTAATTCACTGATTGTAGCTCATTCTAAAATGCGATTTCATGTCACAATTAGTTTAAAAAAGAAAAAACTACGATAATAAGTGAATAATGCAAAAAAAATTTTAAATTGTGAATGCCTATATTTCACTACACTTCGGTTAATTTTCATGACTATTTAAAATTTTTTGTCATTCGTTTTTCTGATAAAGATTCAATCAATGCTTCGTGCAACAGGCATTTAACCTGTTTTTTAGCTTAATAGTAATTTGGTAAAAATAGAAATCAGGTATTAAAAAAAGATCAGTTTTTGCATGCGCATATATACTATAATAAATAAATAGATTTTTATAATTACTCTAACTACGGAACAGTTGACTATCTAATAACAGCTAAAATATTGAATTGTCTATTAGGGTGGGTTCAAAAGTTAATGTATACACAAATGTATTGTGTCATAACATTTCATAAATTGACATTTAAAATTTACTTGTTATAGATCAATTAATAATATATTAATTGTAAAAATTAATTTTGACCATTCAATGACTGATTTTGATATAAAATATCTTTGTCGCTAAAAAAATATGAATAATAAAGGCATTAATTATTATAGCCTTGGTCTGAAAAAATGATTTGCAATTTTTTCATAACCTCAAGCAATTGCATAAATTTACATTAAGAACAGCAATATTGATTTTATTCATAAAAGCATAAAAATATGCCTTGCAGCGGTTAAATTTTTGAATGTTTAGAATATTTATAATGTTTCTATGAACAAGGTTTGACACACTGTTATTAATTTTTCAAAGCCTAGCCGTCGGTATAATACTCTATATACAAATATACTTCATTGTGAAAAGTCACAGAGCAGAAAACAAAAATATCGCTTTTCGAGGTTCTTTTTTCAAAGACCAAAACTATGCGGAAATGCGAGGAAAAATGTAATAAAAGCTAAAAAGCAAAAACACCCGACGTAAAGATCGCATAACTTTGTAAGCTGACACCATACATGTATATTAAATTTTCAGTAGAATCTTTAAAACAATAAACGTAGCCTCGAAAACGAACAGCTTTGAGTGCATAACTTCCAGACAGCTCGTTGTCTTCAACCGCTTCTGTAGACCATATTAGCAGAAATATTATATCTTTACGCTGGTTCTGTCAAGCGCTCTGGAAGGGTGTGCGTATGGGGAGTTGATAGTAACCCTAATCCAAGCCGACTATGTCACGAGATACTGCTCCGATCGCAAATTCTTTCATTCTCGTATTCTGAAAACGACCTTCGCCTCGTTACGATAACTTATGCTAATATTAGATTTCATTACACAAATGCTGATAATATTAATATATTCGTTTATTTTATAATTAATTAATTTTTTATCGAATATTTTACTGTCTGTTGGTTAAAAATGTTCATCAAACCCAAATGTACAAGAAACATCTAAAGAAAGCAAGTGCAGCGTAAATAAAATAACAACATTGACTAATCTGAGTAAACCCAGAAATTATCTAAAATAAACTGATATATTTATCTTTCACAATGTACAGAATCGAATTAAATATATAAAAGGCTCGAGCACGTTCGAGCTATTATAAGCGCAATCTACATTCTCCGGATCGGCGGGAAAAAAAGGGAGAAGAAAATTTTCAATGCAATTTTTCCGGCCAGCGTTATTAAAAGTAAGCAAGGTAGCGAGCGGACGGAGCAGGGCATTTTTCCGGCCACTTGCGAACATAATACAGGCGCACACGCTTCGCGTAATCAGCGTTTCACTTTCGCGTGTACATACGCACGCCAGCTCGCCGGCATTCTTCTTTTCATTTTTATCCGATTTTTCGCGCTTGCGCGCGTTTTCTTTTATATTTACATTTCACTGTACACGCGCAGCACATAAAATGCAAAAGTCCTGCAACTTTAGTAGTCTAATTATCGAGGTTGTATGGGCCAGCTTCTGGATTTTTTTCCTTCGCTTTTTTACTCTGATTTATTTCGTTGCGCGTGCAGTGTCTAAAGGGTAACGAAATCGACGTTGCTTCATATGTATTTCCGTGCCTTTAGTCTTTGTCCGGAGGAAGCGGCGTGCAGTGCTGCGCTTCGTTCCATCGAAATATGACATATATATTTTTTGCGTTCGTTAGTCGAGCGAGGTTTTGCCTTTCGCTTTTTTTCCATTGCGTACCTATGCTTAATTTAATTGCAGTTTGGCTTTACCTTTTGCGATGCTATTAATGAAAAAGTTAATTAGAAAGTTTCAGTCGGTGAAACTAGAAGTGAAAATTTTAGAAATTACGACTGTAAAATATATGAATATTTCGTTAAAACTTTAGTTACATAAATACTTAGCTTGAAGAAATGAGAATTTTAGATAGACTTAATTCTAACATTTTTATTGTTTTCAATATATACTTTTTTCTGTTATTTGTAGGTATTCTTTATTTATTATAGCGAAGAAAAATCTTTTTATGTATAAAAATATTTATCTACATGTAAGTGACATTTATTAACGTGTAATAAAATTTAGAGTATTAAATTCAAAAGTAACATTTTGTTTGCGTTGCAATTTAAATTTTGAACTTCTATGATAACACGATGTAAAAAATGTTTTACTTTTGCTACCCACATTAATTCATGAAATTAATCTTAAAAATTAAAAGCCATTGGCTCGTATACGTCTCTTCTATTTTTAGAAACTCAAGACGCACTTATTCAGCGATTGCCACCATCGTTATTACCACAAAAAAGGTCGCTCGCGTATTGCACAACTAGCAAAACGGCATAAGCATGTTTCTTAGGCGATGTAAGCACGTCGCAAGCGGCAAAAGAACCGCACTCGCATATAAGAAAAGTCAATGTAATTACGATTAAACGCGAGAGAAAGAGAGAGACTTCATCGGAGGTTAATGGAAGTTCGTAATAGTCCACGCATTTCAATCAAGGCGAGTTTCTTTGGAAGAGCGCGAGTGAACGCGTCATCTGCTGCGTGCGACAAGTCGGAAAGGAGATGAACCCGAGCATCCGCTGAGATGCAAGCGGCCGTACCAAGAAAAAGATATAGATATACGCTGAAGCGACTTTTTGCAGCTGGCTAGCGATTATGTATTTAGTCTTATTCAAATTATTTAGAAATCCCATTTTGTAGTGCAACATTAATTTTGAAAAAGAGACAATTTTACCTTTCTACATTGATCGTTTTCTAGATTTGTTCTACATAATGTCCAATATGGTAAACGTTTTAATATTAAATTAAATTTTATCTCAAGTCAAGTGAATGAAAAAAGAATAAAATAACTGGTTCAAAGAAAGAAAGAAAAAAGATAAAAACGGTCGGATTACAAAAGCAAAAGACGCGAACGACGCTGTACAATGGAGAGGATGTGTATACAGCTCCAGCTGCATTTTTATCGGACACAAAATTTTTGAGGGCATCGGCCTTCTAGGTGAAAAACTCCCTTTCTCTCTCTCTCTCCTCTTTTTCATTCACTATACATGTAAATAAGCGCGCACCGCTTACAGCGAGATAGATAAGAATTGGATTACGAGGAGCGCGCTAGCTAGCGCAGGTTACCGCCGCTGTCGCCACGCGGCCGTGCGCTCTGACTCATCGATGCTGCCACACAGCGACTTTTGTGTATATGTGTTCTACCACGACTTTCCAGGAGACGAGGAGCGACTTTTTCTCGCTCGACGCTATGCTTTTGTTGGCTTGTGGAAGTGCTAGAGAGTCGAGAGCGCTGCCGTGTTTGGCGAAATTTTTATGCAACATGGAGCCAGAGGTTGTGCAAACAACTTGTTCTTGTATAATTCGAGGCTAAGCCCTTCGCAAGGCAAAAGCTAGAGCTGGATTAACTGGATTTGCAAATATTGCTTTGTAAGCCTAGTTCCAGCCTGTTATGTGCATTATCTTTTTTCAAAGTTTTTACAAGTGCAGTGTTTCTTGCGTCAGGGCGCGTTATTAAAACTAGTGGAATCTTGTTTCCATTGTTTAACAGGAGCTTTTAATAAGCAATAGATTTGTCGATTAATACATAAAGTATAAGATTATAATGAAAATTTCAAAAACATTTTTCATAAAAATATCTGCATATTCAGCTTAGACTTTTATTTGAGCGCATAGCATAAAGATAAAATTTGACGGGACGATTCATACTTCAACTCTAAAATAATCTCTTCCTTGAAAAAAGGAAAGAGTTTTAAAGAGTCGGAGAGAAATAATTAATTCCCTTTAGAAATTAAAGAAGGGCATCAGGTTCGCGTTGATCCTTACAGTGGAGCCGCGGCCAGGAAAAAAGCTGTATACTGCACTTAAAAAAATCTAATAAAACTGGGCTTGCGCGTCGTCTCTCCGAACGAATTTCCGGTGCGCGCATGCAGGCTCTCTCGAAAAGTGTGTGTATAGAGGAAAGTAAGGCTGCAAAGCTGCAGGACGGAGCGAGATCTGCTTTTACTCCGTCGGCCAGAAAATGATAAAACTCTGGCTGGTGGAAATTTATTACGCATCGTCGCCTCTTACGTGTGCAGGCGCGCCTTTTCTTTCCTCGTGCGAGCGAGCGCGCCTTTTTCCTCTCCGGAATATAAAGGAGAGAAGATTGTGAGCACGCATGCAGAGAGGGCCGAGAGAGGATAACAAGAGGAGGAGAGCAAAGCGCAGAGAGCTGTGCTCGCGCGCGCGACTTGATAATCAGCAGACGCGCGCCGGAGAAGTGCGATCGCTCTAGACACTTGTTGTCTCTCTGGCCTCGAGCGAGCTGCAAGTCTATACATATAACTAGTGCTCGTCGCCTCTAGCCACGTGTTACTTTTCGACTCCCCGCAGGCGATTCACTCTCCGAGGAGTTATTCGGCCGTGAGGGTTGCAGCCCGGCTGCTGCTGCTGCTCCTGCTGCTATTTCGTTTCCTGCGCTGTCCGATGATGGCGGCGAGCATCGAGTTTGTGGAAAATTTATTGGTTTTTTGCTCGGAAGCTCAGATGAGCTGTCGCCGCCGCGCTGCGGATAGCTTTTGTTTCCGGAACAAGTTTGCACGTAATTGGGTAAACTTTCGATCAAGTTGGAATGACATGTAAATTGTATTTGTGCTTTCTCTCGATTATTAGGCTATACACCAGAATCGAATTACGAAACAATTTGATACTTTAGAAAAAAGATCAATATTATTTCTATGATATGCTCGAAATAGTTTCCCAATCAAAATTGTTATGAACAATTCAAATGCGAGAAATTCTCTTGGAAATGTGTAAGCAATCCTTCCTTCGAGCAACTTTTTGCCATGTTATTTTATAATGCCATTTCTCAGCGTCGTTAAATTTGTCTTTGTATTTGTCACGAATTCAATTACCTCCGCAGAGAAACTCGCCAAGGGCTGTTGCAAAACTTTTCGCCTTTAAAAAGTTAAAGATGATTTTCTTGGCTACTTCTATACAAATATTTTTCTTTTGCTAAAAGCGCGCAACAATACTCGGCTTGTACTGTATTAATATATTTATCATAAAAATCTCTGGTAAAAAGCGATTTTCTCAGACAAAAGAGACTCTCGGCTACAAGCCGCGCGGCTATTACTATATATTCTGCAAGAATAATTGAAACGATATTATACCAGAGGCAGCATGGTTCGTATACGTGAGAGCGCGAGCACCAGTAAAAAGTCAATCGACTCTCGCTCCGAAGCTTCATCTCTCAGCTCTCAGCTTAAATCCCTTCTTCTTTCTCACTAGAGGCGCGTATATATACCTAGCTGCAGCGAGCGCACATGTAAGAGCGAAGAATTCACAGCGCGCGCTTAGACGAAGCCCCGCGCGCCTTCGCTGCAACCAGGAAAAACAAGGTAAGCCAGCGGTGCGCGTATAATTCAACACAAAAGTCTCGTCTTTCAAAATTCCTCGGCGTGCGCGCTGAGCGCTGCGCGCACACGGTAATAAATTTGTTACGCGTACCACTTAGACATTGTCCTGACTCAGCGAGGAAGCCAGTCCCAGCGACTCTCTACTAGCGCTCATCTTGTGTGTGCGCGCCTGTAAAGTTAACCTGATTCTCGACAGCCATTATAATGACATTTTTAACTGGCGAATTTATTGTATTTTTGACGATTAGTGTGAGAAAATAATATAACTACGAAATATATCAGTCTATTCTTCCTTGACCTTTTAAAGCATTGTACTGCAGCTATTAAAAAAAAAATAACAGATTTAAACTACTTATAAAACTTACGCGTCAAAATATGCAATTGCAAAATAATTTAGTTGTGAAGCAATGTGCTGAGTTAAATATATGCCAGATATTATCTTGATTAATTTTCGCTCACTAAGTTAATTCTTTTAATTGACTATTAAAATATTAATTGAGATTAAAAATTATATAATGTTCATGTTATAAAATAAATTATATAAAGCGAGGTCATTCTAAAACTAATGCATTCTCAATAACTTTCTTGGGGTTTCACCGATTTTAGAAAAGAAAAAGTAGCGCGCATTATGCAATGAGCACATCAAATATATCTACGAAATCGCGCATGTGCTACAGCGTAAAAAAGAAAAAGTATTATTACCTACAAATTAAATATTGTGTAAAGATTCACACGATAACGCGGCCATTATTTAGATGAGCTTACCATGCATAAAGCATCAGATCGAATATTTTATTTTATATTTTTAAAGATTTTAGATAAACGGTAGACAAAAAGATTTGATAAAAAAAATTTGTAAAAAAATAATAAAATCTTCACTTTCATTAGTTCCAGCTAGCTGGAAAAATAAACTCCACGTAACATATTCCTTTTCCTTTCGACGTTCACTCCTATAAATATGTAACAGCGCGATCCTCCTCCAATAGAAAAAAAGGCAAAAGAATTCCTCTAGAAAAGTGTCGCACAAAGCAAGAAAAATACCAGGCATTCAGTGCACACAGTGGGTCAACGCGCACAACTCGTTGCAGCGTTGAAAAAATTTTCGCTGACCAGCGTCATCGGCAGTAGCGTAGCAGCATCTATACAATAATAAAGCGTCGCACAGAGCTGCGAAACACGAAGGAAGTACGCATACGAATCTGCACGCGTGTATATATATATATGCGTGTGTGAGAACGCCGCCGCTTAAGCCAGCCAGCAAAGCATGAAGGGAAGAGTATATACAGTAGACGGAGCGAAGTATGCTCATTAATGCGCGCACCTTCCTCCTCCACCTGCGTGCTGCTGTCGCTTTACCTAGACGAAGCCGACATGACTTTGTGTGCTTGCTGCTGCTGCTGCTGCTGCTAGCTGCGGTGTTGCTTAAGATTGCCGTCTTAGATGTACAGGCCGTGGAAAAAGTTTGAATTTTCGAGAAAAGTCAATGCCAGGTTCGTATATAGGAATGCGTTGAGATGTAAATTCGACTCCCACGCAGTCCGATATATACGGTTGGTTTGACATTCATGAATATACTAATTTCGTTCATTCATCCACGAATTAATCAATAAGTTGAATTAAAATACTTCAAATTATGCCAATTGTGTAAAATTTAAAATAACAATGATTCTTTAACGTACGCAGGCTAAAAACTTTATATAAATTGAATTTTTAGTATTCTTATTAAGTAATAACTTTTGATGTTTAAAGTTGCAAAATCATTTTATTTTCATTACACCTTGGCCGAAATGAAACATCATTGTGAAAAGACATAAAAACACAACTCTATCCAAATAAGTTTGAGAAAACTTTCAAGCCAGACGACTATGACAGCTGCAACAATCTAGGCGTCAAGTGCCTTCGAGGCGGTGTTGGGGCGCTCGGAACTTGGTTTCCTCAAAGAGGGCCTGTGCGGATGTTCGTCAAGTGGACACACGAGCCGACGCTGTCAGTGCCACGATGCGCCCTACACAACAGGTTGGCAAGTGCCTTCGCATAAGTACACACCATATTGCACGGCTGGCTGGCGCCTGGAAAGCCGATGCACCGTGACCAAAGATTATATTATATTTTGAGCTTCGTTCTTTTTGCTTTTTGCGAGTTCGAGGCTCGTATTGTTAGCAAGTTTAAACATGGAATTTGATGGAACGTAACAAAATGCTGCTGGTTTAAGAATTTGCAGAGAGATGTATGGAAATTTCAACGTGCATAAAGCTTAAATTCTTACGAGCTCGCAGGGGCTAGCGCGAGCTGCTTAGATTCCAGATCGGATTATAAAGTTTGCTGGGCTCTACGCGCATTTTTGTACGATCCACGTAGAAAGTTGCGTATTAGGGATTACGTATGTAACTTTTACGGTAATATTTGTACTAAAATTAGGAAGTTTAATTTCGAAAGTTATGATCCATGTCAACAGAAGAAAAATCGAATTTTGTACGTAGGTATAATTTTGCAGAGTCAGCTTATTGAGGATGAGTAGTTTTTATTTTAATTATCTTCAATGTGTTTGTATATACAACAAAACTCTTCAATAGAAGTTAAATAATATTTCACGCCCATCACGATTGTGTAACAATGCCGCGTTTAAAGAAAGTTTAACGTACACGTTCTGAGATTCATAGATAATAATAATTTCAATCGGCGTTTCACAGTTACGTTCATCTTTGGAATGCCGCTTCGACTGGCACAAAGTAAATTCAGAAAGCAAGGATAACAACAATAATTCGCCGGTCTTGGAGCCGTTCATTATGATTTTATGTGCGTGCTGTACGCAATAACTTAACGGATGATGGATGGCTAACCCATCTGAGGTTTTGCAACGCGGAAAAGTTATTTTCGCAGTTTCTCGGTATTATCGAACCGGCCTGTTTGAGATTATATCTATCGAAATTTTTATTTTTACGGGATACTATTGTATGACTTGTAGCTTTGAGCGCGCGCGCGCGCGCTTGATTTTCGCGTGATAAAAAAAGCGGGTAATTGACTTTGGCGATTTCCCCTAATTTCCATTACGGCGTTGTGCGAGTGCCGTCATTGTGAAACTTGCAATATACATAATGAGCTTCAAAAGTCGGAGAGAAACTACGAGATGACGTGTACATAGATTTTTAAATTATTAAGTATTCTCTGAAAAGCATAAAAACTGAAAATTAAAAACTTTTTTTCAACTCTACGATATAGAGTTTCTTTGATATTTATCTTTGAACTGTAGCTGTTTCCTTTAAGAAATATGTATTCAAATACATCACTGACAGCTTTCTTAAAAAAGAAAACTATTATCCTTATACAAATTTCCTTATGGCTACCTATATACACTTGAATTCAAATCATTATTTTAACAATGCTGTCACAGGTCATATTTTACGCAAGCATAAAAACATGATTTTTACAAATGAAACAACAACCGGTTTAGCATGACTCAATACGAGGAAAGGCAATTAAATATTATTTATCAGTAACAATAAAAGCGTTCACACAACCCATACAAAAGTAAATAAACAAGCGGCGATGATTCTTCCTGAAAAATTCCAGGCAGTTCATCACTCCCCGCTGGCAAGTCTGCCTCTCGGCGAAGACTAATCCCTTCGATCCCTCTCCATCCATATCCTTTCTCCGTAAAAATGAGAAATCATACGCGAAAGCCAATATAGGCGCTGGCTCACAGTGCGGCAATTGCACTATATGCAGCAGCAGCAGCAGTATAGAAGCAGCAGCATCCGCATAAATAATAGGAGAGGCGCGCGCGGGGCGGCACAAGCGCGCGACTGATTGCATGCCCGGCAGCAGGCAGCACTCACACTGACGCGCGTGTGACTGCTATGCGCGCGCGTGAGAGAGTCGTCGTAATGTGGGTTACGTGCACGCCGCCGCCGCCGCCCCGGCTAACTCGATTTCGCGAGCCAGCCTGGGCTTTCCGCATGTACATGCGGACGCCAGTCGAGAATGGTTCTCTCTCTCTCTCTCTCGCTCCAGGTTATGTACACGCACACGCCCCTATACGAGTGCCGAATTATCGGAGAGATGTCGTTAAGTGCTGTGATGGACACAAAAATCTCGGCGCGATTGGAGTTTCGAGGATTGCTCGACAAATTTTCATCTCGCTCTCCCTCTCTTTTTTTTTTTTTTTTTTAATTCAGTTTATCCAACAGAAATTTTGATTGAACTTTTATTGAAATAATCATTATGAAATAGTAGTTTTTATCATTACGAGTGCGCATTCATGAATCGATTAAAATTATTAAATTCCGTTTGGAAGATTTCCGCCTTCAACAAAGTGTGTTCGTGAGCAGCTGTACATGTTCAAAAGAATATTTGCTCTTCTCTAATTATCGCGTATGTATTATTATAGCTGCTCGGAGTTACTGCTGAGCTCGCTAAATCTGCTCAGGCAAATTTTGTACTAAGTTTGTGTAGCTACTTTCCGTCAGCTTTGATACATAGTTCAAGTTTTCGGTTGACATTATAAGATCATCTGCAGGTAGCACGGCTTTTAATTATGCATTATAAATACGTATTTCGTACTTTTGAACGTAATGTGTGATAGCAAATAAAATACTATTTGCATTCGCTTTTAAAAACTATAATTAAACGTGTCATTTTTATTCACCACAATTCGATTGTTTAACTTATTCAGAAAATGGTCTTAAGCCAATTAAATGAAATAATTGGCAATTAAATCCAATCCTTTGAATAAGCTATTCATTGATTGATATCCAATAAGATGAATTATTAAATTGGATGTGATATTTTAACTGATAAATATATAAACGAGTTTATTAAGCTTTTTCAACATTTCTCTACAATTGTAATAAAATTACGTAAAATACATAAATATTACTGTAAATCAAGGCCACTAAATTACGTTAAAGCGCGCGCGTCTATAAAGATAAATTACGAGCAGAACAAATGTTTGCCGGAGCAACACTTGTTCATCAACGAGACTCCATGCGATAAAAAAGCACATACACAAGCAAAAGAAAAAATACTCTCCGCGCATTTTAAAAAAAACTCTTATTTCAAGCTCGTGCCGCGTAGCGTTTAGAAATGTTTTCGTAATTTCCTCGCGGCAGCAGCGACTCATCCGCGTGCATCCACATCTAACTTTTCGATAAGAAAAAAAAAGGAAAAAATACGCGCGTGTTCCATCAATTATAAATCAGAGAAACACACGTTCGTTGAGATCAAGCGCAATAGATAAAAACTCTCGCGAAAAAAAGCTAAAGGTGTGGGTGAACGCGATAATTACATGATAATCGTGCCTATGTTGCACAAAAATTGGAAAGAAAGGAAGAGGCTTGACCTTAGAGAGCCTAATAAAGAAGCGAGTAGCGCGCGGATTCACGGTGCCGTGTATCCTTCGCGAGTTTCGTTTTTCGGCTTATCGCTCGCAAGGCTTTCGCGTCACTCGCGGCTGGATTTGTGAGATTGCAGTGAGGATGTGTGCGTATATATATATAAACGAGCGCTCGAGCAAGGTCGTGAATTTCGTAATTTCTAGCGAGTGAACAAAAAAAATATGTGTTTTTTGCGGGATACCTCGCTGGATTGATGAATCATTTTCGGCTTGTAACGATTGTGTTTATATACAATGGCGATCGTTGTGCGGCTAATAAGCGCCGATTCTAGATAACTATCTTGTGTGCGGAGGAGAAGATTGCCAAAGTGGATGTGTAAAAATGTTGAAAACATATAACGATAATGTTTGAAAATAGTACAAAGGAACTTGATAAAAATAATTGAATCAAAGATGCGCATTAAATTTTTTTACTATGAATATATAATGGCCTTCATGGAAAACTTATGAATCATAAATTATTGATAATAAACCTTTATTCAAAGCAGTTTTGGAGATAGAACTAAACAAGACGTTGTGATTACTTCAACTCATTTGTTTTGGAATTATTACAATTACTGTAATGAACCAATATTTTAGAAGTGAAGATTTTCCCTAAATTTTATTCATTGATAGTATTCGATACAAGCATACGTCCGTACTGAGCAAATCAATTAAAATTTATTTTTCCATACATTTAATTGATTCATTAGCGTAGGCGCCGCAACCGGTGAGTAATTGGAATTTTTAACGAATCCATTGAGCTCTGCTTCACTCATTCGATTAGGATTATCGCGAACAGTCTGCAGTGTTCTTCAATGCGAATATCATATTGTCATATCCCCTTCAGCAGGTTCAGCTCCTAAATCCAATTAAACTTTGCGGCTGCACGCGGCGGAGCTGAGTGAAAAACAAAATTGTAGCGCTTTGATAATCTACTATTAATATTTCTAGAGCTGTTATTTTAAGACTCTAATCATATTTAATAAGCCTACATTATGCAGATCAGGTTGAAATTGGAAAAAGCTATTTTTGGCGAGAATATACATTATGTGCAGCGTAAAGAAATTACTATAAGCTAGGTTCGTTCTTTAAATTTTCAAGCGAGAAATGATAAGGACAAACCTGCTGTACACGCCTATATATACGATTCTTCCCAAACCCGTAGACTCGAATATTCGTTGCGGGGCCTGGTTTAGTGTGCTGGGTCCGGTTTGTGACGGGGCAATAAAACGATCGTGAGGGGGACGCCTCTCTTCCTGGAAAGCGTTTCGGAGGGGAAAATTCGACGCGGTAGCCACGCGGCCTTCGATCAGGTGATTCTTTGGAGCGGTCCTCCTTTCCAAAGGGATAAATGGATTTTGACGGGTCTTACCTGCGCACCTTGGAAAATACGTTTCCAATGTGTACCTTACAAAACTTTGGTAGCAACTGTCCCAATGCGTGTACGCGAGCATGGGAAAACGTTTTTCTAAACGTGTTTTCGGGATTGAACTCGAGAAAGCTTTAAATCATCTTTTGAGACGAGTTTGAGAATTACTGCGGAACGTTCCAAGGTAAATACACGTGCAAAAGATTAGCTTTGATTGTTGACAGTTTTTTTTTTTAGACCAACCGAATTTTTTACATTGGTTCTAAGAATATGTAAGTATTACCGGCGTACACTAATTTTTTGCGTCATGTTTAACAGGAATCACTAGTTGATAATATGTAAATAACAAAAGGAATAACAAGTCGCTAAGTCCAAGCTGGTATATTTTGACACAAAAATATTTGAATACAGATTTTTAAAGAACATTAAATTAATTAATATACACTTGTATTAAAATGAAATACTAAAAAAAAAAAAAAATTAAAATCAACATACGGATCTTTAATTAAATTTATAAAAGTAAAATTTTAACACTAAACTTTAATTAGGTATACAGAAACGCAAAAAAATATACAGTGTAATTGATTAATAAATTGAAAATTCATTTATTACTATTACACTCATTCATTAAAACACAATTTCTATTTAAATTAATGAAACAATTAATTCGTAATTAATTAATATTAAATAATTAAAAAATCCATTACTCGTTGAAAAGTAACATTATTTTGCTCATTTATTTTAACGTTTAGTAAAAGTTTTTTAATTTCATTATAAAAATTAAAAAATTAAAAAATCTC
The DNA here is from genome assembly GCA_900480035.1 of Eupelmus urozonus. Lineage (NCBI taxonomy): Eukaryota > Metazoa > Arthropoda > Insecta > Hymenoptera > Eupelmidae > Eupelmus > Eupelmus urozonus. The sequence goes on along the minus strand of UELX01000272.1, from coordinate 6,215 downwards.
CGTTTCTGACACGCTATAATCGTAAGGTTTAATTCCAAACTATAACAGTTTCCACCTACAGAGGCACAATTTACATTTACAAAGATCCACGCAAAGATCTGCATCGCGCATAAGCGCGTTTTAGACAGGTCCCATAAAACATGAAACGCAGGCCGTGTGTAAGACCAAACTTAGCTCTCTCGGCGTATATATCCGCACACACACTTACACACGCGCGCACACCGTCCGTTCTTACGAAATGGCCGGCCGTTACTCGAGCAACCTCAATTTCAAAACAAACGCGCGCGCGCGCGCACGGGGCTTAATCGGCCCGTCCGCTTGAGGAAAAAAAAGCAGAGCAGCTAAAACACTCGCTCGCATCTTATAGTGCACTTTTCGCGCGCGGTGTTTTTCAGGTACGTCGGCCGCTGGGATAACAACACACAAGGAGGAGCTCGCGCGCGAGAGAGAGAGAGGAGGAAATTTGTGGTGCGCCGTGCCGAGAGAGCGAGCGAGCGAGAGAGAGTTGCTGGAGGCCTGCCGAGCGTATAGTCCCGCACGACCGTCCGGGTCAAGGAACCGAGAAAGGGCCTTCTTTTTCTTATAGCGTTCTTCTGTATGTACGAGAGAGCGGCGACGACTACTTGCCCGAGCGCGCTCCTTCCGCTCGCGAGTCGCGAGAGCGAGTTTTGAGGAAACACGAGACACCAGCGCTCGCTCTCTCTCTCGCATTGCTTGCTTTGTCTTTCTGCGCTTATATATGAGGGCTGGATTAATCTATACCGGTGTTTGCATTTTTATTACAACAAAATCCTGGCTGGCAACAACTTTAAAACGGCAAATGAACATCAAAAAGCAATTTTAAATCGTTACCTTTTACTTCAGCAACGTTAGATATGTACTTATATTTAATCAACAATTAGAGTGCCTTATGTAAAGCTGAATCTATTTTATAAGAAAACAGTTACGTTTGATGTAGTTTAGAGATTGCAAAAACTGGTTCCTCGACAAAAACAAAAGCTTACTTACACTGAGGCTTAAGGTATAGTTATTCCTACTTGTATTTCAAACAGGTTTTAAATAATTTTTTTTAACGATTTCTCCTTAGACTCTCATAATTTGTTTATTACTTGAATGAAATAGTCAATTTAATGTTTTGTATAGTAAAACCGGTTTTCTATGTCTAAAAATCTGGATACTACGATAATATTTGGGAATCTTTAAATAAAAAAGAATCCATGATCTATCCAATCAATATTTGTTCGCAAACAATCGATTGTTTTAATGTCAACATCGAAGAATGTGTCAATTTAAATAGCCGTTTAATATTTACTGACACCAATTGGATTTGCAGAGAATAAAATCCTTACTGATATAAGTGTCGGAAATACTATAAATAAACGCACTTTCCAGTGACATATCAACCTCCATAAATCCCGAGGTACTCACGCGAACTCTTATAGGGTTATCCTAATGACAATCTAAAGTGTGCTACACTTATAGCGTTCTCCAAGTTTTTTTTTTTTAAATACTATTAAAGAGTTCCTAAGCGGCTGATATCGAATTATAGTTTGAGCGATCGAGAACCCGATGAAAGCTGTCTACCTGGCGATCCTGTCTGCTTAAGAGGTAATATAACAGAAGTGATTAATCGCTCTCTAAATTAATCGAAACTGCGAGAAGATGTTTTAGCAGGAGTCGGAATGTGCCGATTGGCGAGCGCGCGCGCAAGGTTCGGCATGAACGTCAAACTCACCTGCGACGACTTGCAGCGCTGCTCGCATCCTTCTTCCCTGTGTTATGACGATGCGCGCCGACAAAGCGACGTGTCTCCCGCTCCGAAATCCTTGCTTCGTGCAGTGTTCACCACGCCTCTTTCTCTCTTTGGCCGTATTGGGCGCAGCAAGCGCCTATCCTTTTCACAATATCTGCAAAACTATGCTGCTGCTGCTGCTAGAAGAAGCGAGCGAGAATTCTTGGTTTTCTCAAGCATTCACACGCGAGGAGGCATCATCGTCGAGGAAGCGGATTTCCTCGCGGCCGCCTGCACAACTGACTCACGCCGCGTCGTCCTCCTTCGCTCTCTCATCGAAGGAGCGAGCCGCAAGATCGCAAGACGGCGGCACGGAGAGAGAGAGAAAGAGAAAGAGAGAGAGAGCAAAGCAAAGAGAGCGAGCGAAACCGCGCGGCGCGCGTCCCAGGTGTGTGCGCGCTCTGCGACTATCCGTTCGCGTACATCCGATCTCCTCTCTCCTTTGGCGATTAAAGCTTAGAGTCTAGTCACTTGTTCACTAGGTTCCCTTGTTTTCGTCTGTACTTTTGTGCGTACGCGTCTAGGAAAAGTAAAGAAGCGCTGGCTCTGCAAGAGCATGGGATCCCGCGTATAAGTATATAGGTAAGCGAGCCGCGCGCGAGAGCGAGCCTCGTTGAAGCGCTGTCGGGAGCGAGGCCTGAACTAAGCGCGCGCCGAGCGGCCGAGCGGCCGAGAGAGCTGAAGCGATGGCGGCGGCGGCGGCGGTGGCGGCGGCGGAGGAGTATACTCCAGTGGTGGTGGTACTGCTTGTATATACATGAGCTCTCTATATATACCTATATAGATGTGCGCCCGTGCAGCGGCGAACGGACACGCATACACGCCGCGCGCGCGCTGGAGAACGCTCTTTTAACAGCGGAGAGCTCTGCTCTCTCTCTCTCTCTCTCTCGCTCTCGTGCGAGCCTCTCTCCTTTTCTCGCTCGCTTCTTACTTCTTAGCGCGCGAGAGTGCCCCGAGAAAGATACCTATGGGCTTTTTCTTTGAGCACGGCTTCTTCTACGCTTCTGCTGCGGATGCGAAGTGCCGCCGATCCTTTTCTTTTCTTTTGCTAAGCCTATGCCAGATTTTCTTCGGGATTTTTACCGCTTCATTTTTTTCAACTTTTTCATATATTACAATTATCAGAGACTTACACGAAGAATTAATTAAAGCAAACTGATTACAGATACACGGAGATTTTGTTTTGCCCGTAACTGACTCAGTGTTTTATACAGTGACAGCATATTTAATAAAACTTTTTAAAGTAATAATAAAGCTTACTCGATTACAAATTAATTCATTTCATTCTTAAAGTATCAAACTTTTCCAATTAATATTTATCCCGTGAATATAAAAGAGAATTTTAAATACAAAACTTAACTATAATGAGTAAAGACACGAGTACTGTCACGTTCTATGAAATTATAAAGAACAAATTTTAAGGCCATACATATTGTAGAGAATTGGAAAATTAAAAGTTTTCAAATCTGGAAAGTTTTTTAATATATTCAGGACCTCGTGAACTACATGCTATGAATTTTTTTAAAAATTAAGGTGAAAATAAAGTTTTTGTAACAATTCAGAATTCTTATTATAAAATTAATAGCTACAACACTTATTTCTTGTTTATAAACAAAAATATTTAAATTGAACTAAATTAGTATTTTAAGCAAAGAAGTTGTCAAAAATTATCTGTAAATTTACAGATTTTTAGATAAATTTTCCAACGTTATTGCTATAAGAAACTGCAGTTTCTTATTCAAAATGCATCCTGTTTAACAAGTGTACATTAAATACAAATCTCGTTTAAACTTATAAAATAAATTTATTCACTACTGACTTTCAAAAGAAAACTATACAGTGTACAATTCACCAGAAATAAAAGCTACTTTAGAAAAGCCTAACAACATTAATGAGTGAAAAAAAAGAAAAAAAAATGAAAGACTCACAAACTTAGAAGTCTGCAGGGAGCGTAATCCTCTTAATTAAGTATAAAAAAAAGAATTCTCTTTTCCCTTCCATATATCCCACTCATTTCGCACCTCCGTCCGCGCACGCGTGAGCAACTCTAACTGCGAAGCTGGTGTACTCTCGCTCGCGGAAAACTAGAGCAGCCGCCGGCGAAGAAGAGCTAGCTGGCACGTCTGCTTATATATTTGTGAGCTATTGTAGCGTATAATTGTACATAATAATGTTGGATTTTAACTACTCGAAATACCAGTTTTTTTTTACTTATGGGTAAATGCTTACTCTTCTTTTTTGCGCGTAAGCAATATTTTTCTTTCAACCTTTCTGAACGTAGCTATACTTGAGAAGAACAAGTGCAAAAGCCACAGTGGGGAGAGCTTCAGCCACACACTTATGCGCACATATTATGCACCCGTGAAGATATATGTGTACGTACTTTGAATTTGAATGGGCGATGGGAGGAGGGGGGCAAAGACCGAAGTTCTGAGCTCTCGAGGTGTAGGCCATTTAAAACGAGTATAGGCATTGTGATTTTAGCGAGTTGGCTCCAGCGCCATTCAAACGATTAGTCAAATTAAATGAATCTTTGAAGAACATATATAGGGGTAAACTTTTTAAAACAGCTTTCAACTGATACTTTAGCTAACTTAATTTTTATTTTAATAAATATCAATTAATTATTTAAAGTATAAAGATGGAAACATTAAATGCACGGATTGCTTACCATCGTTCTACATAATTTATTTTCTCATAAATAATATCGTCTAAGAAATGATTCGTCCGCAGGCTGCATTATACCAGTCGAAAATAAAAATCTTATCCTGCGGGCCGTGCCGGCTCGCAAAACACCGTTGCTTCAACGGCGCTTTAACATTATCGTCAAACTATAGGACGCAAAAACGCGAATCAAGCCATCCGTAAAAAAACTGCAATGTTTTCGAAACCGCAGAGAGACGGACGGACTTGAAAGAAAGAAGCAAGGCATGCGCGTGTGCGCTTGTATCCCACATTTCTACTTCTATTAGGAGAAATAAAAAAGGATATATATATCAATGCAGTCGCGCGACGATTATTAAGTCTGAACATGAGATGCATTTTTTTTGCATCTTTCAGTGCGAAAAAAGTAGAAAGACAAAGAAATAGAGAGGTCGATAAAAAGGAGGAGAGCGAACGAAGATGAAAAAGCGGAAGTGACGATGCTGATTGAGATATACATACTTGTACGTATAGCGATACTTATATATACTCCGGGCGGCGCGTGTGTGGCCACAGTCGAGTGATTAGAATTGCGACGCGCTCGCGCGTGCTTATAGTAGATAGACGCCTGCAGTGCCGTTACGAAATTTACCGGTTTACTTCTTATCGATGAGGGGGTCAATTCCTACAGTTTAAGCGATCTTCGGCTGATGTCACACGCCTGCGCGGCCGAATGGCTCCGAACTTAGCGAACCAGTTAGCCGTTTATCCTTCGCGTTCTTTTGGATACCCATTTATAAAGATATAGTTTTTGAAATTTTTCTTAAAATTCTTGATATAAGATAAAACTAGGTTTTTAGAAAAACTGAACGCTTGTAATTAACACTTTTTTTGCGCTACATGACTTACCAACGGATCATCGATTCTTTTTATAACACTTATTATACTTGTACAGAGTTATTTTGTGGTCAAAACTTTAATATTTAAACCATTTACATATTTGTCTAATTAAATATTAATTTTCCAGGAATAATTTAAGTTAATTCATGCAACGAAATATTTTATTATTTTTCAAATACTTAAAAGTATTCAGCAAAAAGTATACAAAATTTAATTACGGTACGTCATTCTTTAGAAACATTTGCATTTTGCTCTAAAATATTTAATGTTGCAAGCAATTTCAAAAAAACTTTATTAAATATGTATTTCAAAATAAATTTGCATATGCTGTAAAGGTAATTATTGTTCTCTTTCTCTTGAAATCATTAAAAGTAATAAAACATATTCTAAAAATTTAATGCTAACTAAATTAAAAAAGCGTTAAAGGATTTTATAATCACTTTTAAATTTTACTTAGGTCTAAAAAAATTTTGAATAAATTTAATATTCTATCGAGCAATACAAAGAACAAAAATATATTTTCTCTTATATTATTTTATTTAAATTTAATTTATTAATGAGAGTTATCCCCTACAAAACCATCACACAGAGCTATACAATAATCGTGCAAGTTAGCACTTTGACTATATTAAAGTAGTCGTGTATTTTGGAAATATTACAATAAATAGATAATTTTGCTCTTTATTAAAAAAAAAAAAAATATTATATAGTATATTTGACAAAAAATCAATTTTTTTATTAATAAAAATTGAAAAGAAAAAAAATAATAAAAAAATCCTCTACCGTGACAATATCCTCAAGGGACATTGCCGTGACCAGGATTCGAACCTGGGTTACTACGGCCACAACGTAGGGTCCTAACCACTAGACGATCACGGCT